>OY757925.1:19373461-19393461 GCA_963585895.1 Sepioteuthis lessoniana | reverse complement strand
CGGGAAAGAAACGCTGTTATGGCCATAAGAGTGGGGGTCAATATGTTGCAGTTCTTATCGGTCTCCAACTCCCTCTCACGGTAAAACCTTTAGTAACCCTTTCGAACCCTTTCAAATAAAATGAGAGGTATATTTTTCTAAAGAACCGTGTCGCTCGTCTTTATTGTGTCGTCGTTATGATTCTGCATGCATATGTATATGTGTATGTATAGTTGTTCATGGCTGTACAACAGCTATTTGAACCTTTTCCATTACATGGTAAAGTTTTCTCATATTAAACAGTAGGTGTAAACCTACCAAAATTGTTTAATTTCTCTTCTCATTTGTATTTGGTGTATCCACAGATTTATAGGACTATAATTATTGTTCAAATGATGTTATCATCATTCGAAATATTGATTTTATATATGATTAATGATATTATTTGGTTCCTGTTTTATTCGCATCGAAACCAATATACATTAGGATACTAAAAGACTATATTGCCATAATCCTTATACAAAAAAAAAAAAAAAAAAATTAAGAACAGGAGTCGATTTAGAGAGGAGTTTTCAAATATTGAGTTGAAGGAAGTCTGAGTAAAAAGCTCTTTTATTTTTACCATTTTTTCCCCCTAAATACCACTTTCCTATCAAATGGATAACAAGAATCGTCGCATTCCATTAAAAGTTATGGAGTTTCGATTTCACCGTGTCTGGTGCCGCCAACAAATAATCTTGCAAAATAGAGAAAACGTTGTTGGGTGAGGGAATTCAGCTGAGAGGTTGTTCAAGAGAGAAACAAGAAAA
Organism: Sepioteuthis lessoniana; assembly: GCA_963585895.1. NCBI lineage: Eukaryota > Metazoa > Mollusca > Cephalopoda > Myopsida > Loliginidae > Sepioteuthis > Sepioteuthis lessoniana. The sequence continues at coordinate 19,392,673 of OY757925.1, read as the reverse complement.
GTGAAAAGGTGGGAAAGGAGAAAAACGATTTTATGTCCATTGTCGTACTTTTCCCAAGGTTAAAATGAAGTCAAACGCAAATAACAAAGAAACAGAACATTCAAAATAGAAAGAACCGTCAGTTTTAGTGACTTTTAATTTTATTCGAAATTTTTTTTTATCATTTACGTTTCAGTCTATCTATTTCAGTCTGTTCCTTCCTTCCTTCCTTCCTTCCTATCTATCTATCTATCTACGAGGATCATTAAATAAGTTTCAAGAATTTTTTCGTAGGGGCACTTTTATTGAGAGTACACACATGAAACTCTAGTCCCCTTTGAAGTAATATCCTCCGGCTGCAATGCACTTGTTGTACCGTTCCAGCAACTTCTGGAACGCCCCATCGAAGTCCTCTTGTGTGAGCGTGTCAATGACCTTCGTCACAGCCTCTTCCATCTACTCAATTGTCACATAACGACAGCCTCTGAGGTTAGGGAATAACCAAAAGTTACAGGGAGCAAGGTCTGGACTATAGGGAGGCTGAGGAAGTGTCTTGATGCTCATCTTGGTCAAATAGTCAGTGACATTTTGAAGAGTGCTGGCCTCTTCCGATGGAATCTCTTCCTGAACTTCCCTAGAGCCTCAACATAGTAAGTGTGAAGCATTCCATACGTTTCTGTGGCATCTTTCCAAGTTTGAAACAGAATTTTATTGCATATCGTTCTTCTAAAATGTTCTCACGTCCGGATTGCATTTTTGTAATTCACCAGCTGTGACAATCAGGCTTTAGTAGGGTGTATTCCACTTCCTGATGTAGCTGTTCATTTGAATCTGAAATCATAAAAATTGGTCAGTCATCGCATGATATGTATAGCAATAACATAGTGAATTTTCAAGAGTCTACGACAATTTTAAATACATGTACAAAAAAGTCTGGAAACATGGGAGGCACTACGTATCTATCTATCTATCTATCTATCTATCTATCTATCTATCTATCTATCTATCTATCTCAGTTCGTTCTTTCCTATCTATCTATCTAATTCTGAACCAGGCTATTTGCATTTCACATTGCACTAAAACCCTTGGGTATGATATACGTCCAGATATGAGTAAATAGTGGGGCAGATAGAGCTTATTTTCTATCTATCTCAGTTCCTTCCTTCCTTCCTTCCTATCTATCTATCTATCTATCTATCTCAGTGTGTTCCTTCCTTCCTTCATCCCTATCTATCCAGATCTATTTACCCAATAGATCTAATGAGTACATCCTCTCAAAGTGATCCAAGAAATAATGGCAACAAACGAGTACTCCACTCTCCCCAAAGCTCCAGAAGAGGAGTCTAACCGACAGATGGAGTTTAATGTCATACAAAGGACAATGTAAAAACTGAAGGAACAATCGTTCTCAAGGAATACCCTAATGAATTAATAATTGTTCAGAGAGTGTGATTTTTTTAAAAAAATCAAATGTGAAATTTTTCTGCATGTTTGTATCTCTGGTCAAAGCATCATTATGTTTCTTCTTTCAAATTGAATTAATCACCAATCGTGCTCTAGAATACACCGACTGTATCTCTGCAGCGGGGTAAGACTTCCCTAACAAGTGTCCTGGATATGACACTAAACTATTTGATGGCGACGCCCCAGCCTTGGAGATTTTCATTTCAATTGCTCCCAGGTCTACTCTGACCCAGAGTGGTAGCACCTGATGGGGTTTTATCTACGGGTCAAATAGAACAAACTATGTGCAGACAAATAACTGATGTTAAAATTGTGACTGTAATTCAGCAATACTTGAAACCATTTAACTGTGTGCAAAAAAGGAGCTCAGGCTCGTTTAAGAATGTTATCTGTGAAATGTTTTTAAAAATCATATATATATTCAATATACATGTATAAAGAGGATTTGGCATTAAATAGCCTACAATGGTTGATATGCCATAAAACCCAACCAAACCAAATCAAATCAAACCAAACCAATAGCGCTCAGCATCAGACAGCGATCAGATCTAATGAGCGTCCTCATTTTAGTTGCGTTCACCTTAGCTGATCCGTCGATGAGAATGGAGTTTAATAATTTTTTTTCAGCTTTTCGATCATCCAAAAATGTCTCGTTCCACCTGAAAATTTGTTTCTGGAATTAAACTTTCATAAGCTTCGGCTTATTTGCTTCAAGTTCGACAGAAAATTTTATCGAAAAATGCTGCACGATATTTTTGTGCTCCATTTTAGTCATACATTTATCGAAATGCACTTTGTAATAATGCAAGATTACCTAGCTCAACGTAAATTCGAAATGGCAAAAGTGAACTGAATGTTTCAGGATTTTATTGATTTGTTGAATTTTACACGGATTTATCAGACAAAATAAAAATTTGTCTCATTACTTTCTTGGCCTATTTTACATTCTCTCACACAACAACAACAACACGCGCGCACGCACATACGCGAATGTATACATATCATCATCATCATATCGTGCTGGCAGCACGGATATCCCTGACCCTCTCTCGCCACTCCTCCCTATCGTTCATCGCCCTAGGTAGGTCTTCAGGACAACAACCTGTATCCTCACATAGCTGCTGAATGTACGTTCGAGCTGGTCGTCCTGCTTTTGCGCGGCCATGTGTGGGGATCCATAAGAGTACATCTCTTATGAGTTCATCTCTGCTTCTCCAGCAGTAATTACTACAAGCACACATATAAAATTAAAAAAAAAAATCTGCGCCCGATATTGCATCATTTTCTTGACCAATGCCACACACACACACACACACACACATACACACACGTGCGTGTGCGTGCGTGTGCGTGTGTGTGTGTGTGTGTGTGTATACAGCTGATTATGACAAGCACATACATATATTTCTTAAAAATATTGATTTACTAACTCTATTGAATCAGTTTCTTGACCAATGTCATATTCGCACGCGCGCGCACACACACACACACACACACACACACACACACACATATATATATATATGTATAAATACATATATATACAAATAATAATGACAAGCACATACATATAAATTTTTTAAATATTAATTTGCGCCCCTTTTGTATTATCTTCTTCACCAATGTCATATAGAAGCACACATACACACACCCACAGGCATATATATATATATATATATATATAGGGGCGCATGAAGTGCAATGGTTATCATCGTAGGAAATTGGAAAAGCAAATTGAGTTTAAATTCTGAACCAGGCTATTTGCATTTCACATTGCAGTAATACCCTTGGGTATGGTATACGTCCAGATATCGATAAATAGTGGGGCAGATAGAGCTTATTTATATTGTATGGCAACCAATGCAGGAGAAAGAAAAATCTGAATTCAATTTGTGAAACTCCGCTTAAAAATTGAAACGTGTTACATTCTGCTTATGCAGAGGGGTTAAGTAAATATATACATTTATACATAATTAGGACAAGCATATATATATATATATATATATATATATATATATATATATATACTCTTCTCATGATTATTTGAACTGACAGAATTTTCTCCTAATCACTGAGATTTCAGTTTTAAAATAACGCAAAATGTTTATAAACGTATTCATGGTCAACATCGATTTGTTATTTTTCAACGAGGGTTGCCAACCTGAAAAAAAAATTAATTACTTTCTAGGCAATCTTTTAAGTCTATATTCACTCAATCAATCTTGTTTTCGTATTCTTTTATAACCAACTTATTACATTCTGCTCCTTTTGACCACAAAGGTGTCATTTTTTTGTTGCTTTTTTTTGGGGCTTTTGAATTTTATTTTTTCAATTTGACATATTTGTACTGATTCCCTGATTCCTATAAGTTGCAATGATTAGTAATACCGTTTCATTTTATTAGTGACCTCTGCGCAAACATATTAATGAGTTTGCTATCCGTGATAAAATCAGTATGCCTTAATATTACAACTTGTTTTCTACCTCTAGCAATCTGTTATCAGTCACGAAATTGATTGCAGTATAATGAAACAATTAGTCAAATCGTGATATACAAAATTGATACGTCAATATCGCCGTGATAAATTTCGTCAAATAAGGAAATGGAACAATATGTCGTAAAACACACACACACACACACACACACACACACACACGCCCCCTACATATATTTCTTTTCTTTTTTCTTCTTCAAGTCTCTTTATCCTGTTTATAATTTATTTATTTCTTCCTTCTTTTCTCTTTATTCTTTTTTCATCTCTCTCTTTCTCTCTGTCTGCCTCTTTGTCTTTCTCTCTCTCTATATATATATGATAGGAAGCAGGTAAAAAATGAAGAAAACAGGAAGTGAAAAAAAGAAAGCAGAAATAGAAAATAAATTAAAAAGAAAAGAAAAGCAAAAGAAGAGAAATAAAGGTGGTGGGGAGAAGAAACTAAAGAAAAGAAAAAAAGAGACCGAGCGAAGAAAGGAAAAAAAAGAAGAAAAAAAAAGAAAGAAAAAAAGAAAAGAAAAAAAAGAAGAAAAAAAGAAGAAAAGAAAAAAAGAAGAAAAATGAAGATGAAAAAAAGATGAAAAAGAAAGTGAAGAAAAAAGAATGAAAAGAGAAAAGATAAATGAAAAAGGAGAGGAAAAAAGAAATGAAAAAAGAAGAAAGGAAATTGAAGAAAAAAATAAGAATTTTTAGAAAAAGAAAAGAAACAAAAGGAATGAAAAAGAATGAAGGTAAAAAAAGAAGAATGAAATAAAAGTACCAAAAGAAAAAAAAGTGAAAAAAAAAAAAAGAAACAAACAAAAGCAGAAAAACAAAAGGAAGAAAGTAAAGAAAAAAATGATAAAATTATTGAGAATAAAAGGAAGAAAACGGAAATGAAAGCAAAAGAAAAGAAAAAGAAAAAAATCCAAAAGATGAGGTGAAAAGAAAAAAGAAAGAACGAAAAAGTGTTGAAAAAGAAAAAAAAGGAAGAAGCATAGTGAAAAAATAAAAAAAGGAGACAAAAGCAATGAGAAGGAATAAAGAGAAGAAAAGGAAAACAAAAAAATAAAGTAAAAAATGAATATAAAAAACCAAGTGAAGAAAGAAGAAAAAAGAAAAGAAAAAGAGAAAGAGAAGAATAGCAGTGAAAAAGAAGAAAATGAAGTAAAAAAGGGAAAATAACTAAAAAAGAAAAAAGGAAATAAAAAGAAGAAATAAAAAGAAAAATGTTTTAAAAAGAAAAAAAGAGAGAAATAAGCGAAGTGAAAAAAAATGAGAAAATGAAACCAAAAGAGGAGGAAAAATAAAAAATAGATAAAAAAGAAAAGGAAAAAGGATGAGAAGAGAAGAAAATAACCAAAGTAGAAAGTAAAAGAAAAAAAAACGAGATGAAGATAAAGAAACGAAAGAGGAAAGAAAAGAAAGAGAAAAAGAAGGAAATCAAAGAAAAAAAGGAGAGGAAAGAACATGACAAGAGAAGAAAATAAAAAGAAAAGCCCAAAGAAAGAAAAAAAAAACAACAACGAAAAAATAAAAGGCAACAAGGAAAAAAAGATAAAAAAGAAAACCGAAGTAAATATGCAAATCTAATAAAGAGAAGAAAAAGAAAAAGAAAAAGAAAAAGAAAAAGAAAGAAAAGACGTAAGTGTAGAAAGAAATGAGACAAGTGAAAAGAAAAGAAGATAAAAGTACCCCCCCCCAAAAAAAACAAAAAAAAAACTAACAAAAAGCCAGAAAAAATATGTATAAAAAAAGAAAACAATGATTAAGAAACTGGATAGAAAGAAAAAAGAAAAAAACCGAGAAGCCTTATAGAAATAAGTTAAAAAAATCAATAAAACAAAACAGATGCCAAAAACAAAAAAAAAAAAAAAGATAAAATGAAAAAAAGAAAAAGAAGTAAAGTGATTGGTAGCATTTACTGCATTATTGGCCCAAAAGGTTTGGGCCGTCTCACCTAATTGATCAAATATTAGTTCAGACTGATTTCCAATTTCTTTCCTTCTTTCCAGTTGCCGGAATTAATCATTAATGGCTTTTAATATATCGTCAGTAAAGCAACGTCGACAAATCTCATTGAGTATAAAAATACTTTTAGGGTGCTGATTTGTCTGAGTGAAAGAAAAGCGCTTCTTTAGTCCAAAGAAATGATACAATTTCTCACGGAAACAATCTTGGTCTACATACAGACGCCATATGTTAAAGGACTGATACGTGTCAAAAGGAACTTTTTTAAACAAACAAATCTCACAGTGCATTTAACTATATATATATATATATATATATATATATATATATATATATATATATATATATATATATATGTTTGTGTGTGTATGTGTTCTAAATACGTGATAAAAATACTGAACTTGAACTAGTTACTCCGAATAAAACTGTTATCGTCATGAGAAATGGAATTGGCAGTTCGAATTTAAATTTTGCATGAGACTGTTTGTATTTCACTTTGGGCTAATACCATTGAGAATGATATAAATCCATCTTCTTTCTAGGTATGGTTGGTTGGTTGGTTGGTTATTTGGGCTTTATGGCATTTCAACCTTTATAGGTTATTTAATGCCAAATTCATTTTGATACTAACAATCATTTCTATTTCAAACAATTCAGTTTAGCATGAGTACCCAGTTTAATTGTTAAAAACATATCTATTTCAAGTTATTCAGTTTAGTCAAACTGTTCTAATTCAAACAATTCTGTTTAGTATAAGTATAGTTTTTGTTACACACAGTTAAATGTCAAAACAGTTATTTTTAAACAATTCAGTTTAGCGTAAGTACAGTTTCAATGTCAAAAACACTTCCATTTCAAACAATTCAGTTTAGCATAAGTATGCAGTTTAGTTCTATTTGACCCATAGATAGGACCCTATCAGGTGCTACGACTCCGAGCAAGAGTAGACCTGGGAACGATGGCAATGAAGGAGTACTCCTCAATCCACAGAGCTCCAGCATTATTGGAACTTCCCCTTCATATTGTTTAGAGTCATATCAGGACACTCGCTGAGGGGTGGGGGTCTTACTTATCTGCAGAGAAGCAGTCGGTGTATTCTACAGCCCCAACTGACTGGGCAATAGGTATGGTTGGTTGTTTGTTTTGTTTTACGGCGTATAAACCTTTTTCGGATCATTAAACGCCGAATTAAGTCATTTTGATAAAAGTTTCAAACGATTCAGTTTAGTAAAGTACAGCTTTTCGTTTATACATATAAAGTACCATTTTAAAAGTCACTGGTACGATTCGACCTGGGATTGAATCCCGGTCTTCTGGGCCAATGAGCCATATGCTATGTTTAAATCATTTCTTACAGGAATACTTGATATCATTTCATATTGTGAAAAATATCCCTCAAAACTTAACCAACCAAATAAACAAAAACTTACAAAAATATGAATACAGATTTACAATGTACGCGATTCCTAATCGTTAATAGATTGACATACCTTTAAATCAATAATATGCTCAGGGTAGATCTTGATCTCAAAATGTCTGTATTAGTTTGTTTCTTTCGTTCGAAGTGTCAATTTAATATCATAAGTCTGCTCGATAATTTTGTGTTCAATTTTCATAACTAAGCACTCTTTTAATTTTGATACCATAAACTTTTCAGTCTTTATTTGCAATGGTACATATGCATATTTGGTCGTATCTTTATGAATATATATGTACAGATGCATGTGTGCATAGTCAGTGTAAATGTATGTAGCGTGGCGTTGGATTCTACTCTGACCTTAAGAGATTGACGTCTCGATCATTGTTTCAGTAAAAGGCTGTTACGTAGAAACTATATCACCGAGAACTGCCCAGCACTTGACACTCCACAAAATAAATCCCGCCAAGACTCCTATTTAGGCGTATGTGAAATAAACAAATAATGTGGATGCTGGTTCGAGATTAGACTGGTCTCTGACGTCGGTAAAAGGTTTGCCGATTCGTTCTCAAATACGCTACCAACTCCTTGCCCCCTACCCCTTCATATCACGGTGGAAAGAACTTCTAGGTTAGATGGCATTCACTGTAGATAGATTTCTAAATCCTCTAATATTGTTTAGGAAGGCAATGAGACGTGTTAGCGAGAATTAATGAAAGCGGAATGAGGCCGAGATATAAGATACATGCCAAAAGAAATCAATTCAACAGAGGAAAGAGAACACAATCAAAACATTTCAACATAAGGGTGCATTCAAAATATAACAAGAATTTTAATATGCAACGATCAAAAACAAATAATGAGGAAATTCAAGAAACAATTCTTTTTTCTCTTTTCAAACACTGGAAATATTTTGTCAATAGGAAAACATCAACAAAATGTCTCTCAACAGTCCTTTTTTTTCTCTTTTTTCTTTCTTTCTTTTACTTGAATAAAAGTGTCTAAGACGCTGGACTGAGACCTGTAAAAATGTTCATACAATATTTTAAATTATTGATGAAATAGAACATTCACAGTTTTTAGAATACACACTACTTTCCAATATTCAAGATTTCGAAAAGAAAACGGTTTAAGCTGTACTTATCTTTGACGGATTTCAGATCCCAGACTTTTTCTTTTTATGGGTGATTCTTTTCTTTCTCCCGGAGCTCGTCGAAAACAGCGACTGTTTTCAAAGCTGTTCCGCCCGAAACTAAAGATTCTCTTTCAAATTTCTCTCACGCGAATCGGCCCTTTGGCGCGAAAATTCTATCGACCAATCAATCATCTTTTCTTCTTCCTCTACCTCGGCGAATAACCCCATACGACTCACCTTGACTTCTATCGTCTATCGCTTCAACAGGCTAAAGTACAAGGGATATAGTTAGTTTACCATTTCTCTCTCCTACCACTTTAACGGTCGCTCCCTCTCTGTCAATCCTTCTTAACGCCTGTTGATTCAAATCAGGAGGGGTAAGGGTATTGACCTCTCCTTCACTCTCTCTCTCTATAGCATACAACGTCACAGTAGATAAACATGTGTATCTAGTTGTGCCAAAAGAATAGCTAAACGAATTAAGGATGTCAGCATATTTTGATAGATGATGCTAGAGAAAGAGAAAGATTTTTCGACTGGGATGAATAAGTTTTTTATTGTCTCTAAATACACAACTGCACGTAATTTTTGGTTAACCCTGATTCCAATCAAATATGGATTCTTGTTGTAGGATAAGGGAAAAGTCTTTATTCAAACCAACTGTTCTCTTGTGACACAATACCCGCTGGCCGACTTCCACTATTTCAATTTCCTAAACCAGCCCATGGCCTTTCGATCATCTAGTAGCCCCTCTCATCTCCGGCCCCACACAGCTACCTGGAACGCTGACTCATTCTCTCGCGCTCACCGACCCGGTCTCTGGGTCCACAGGTCAGCTCCTCGCTCAGCAGCCGCTTTTCTCTGACCGTCGCCTTTCCAAGACTGTCGTAACTCCTATCTTCTGTTGACTGCCCTGGGACCTTGCCTTTCCTCGTCTTCTTCCGGTCTCGTTAGAAATCTCACACGCGAGCCCTTTGTGTGGGTTTCGCACCAAAGCAGACAAAGGAATCGTCTGACTGGCACTCATCCACACCCACGCCCACAGAAACGAATGCCCCGCATCATGCCACACTCTGTTTAAAAATTGGCCTTGTGTCACATTCTACCTGTGGAGAAGGAGTTGGATAAATGCATGTACACTAATGCCAATTAAGTGTAAATAATAAGGCAGGTAGTATTCTCTAATCTTAGTAAAGCGGCCAGACTAGGAGAACGGAAACCCGCTACCAACACATTATTGGTCAAATTAGCAGGAGAAAGCTCATTACTCCCCTTGTCTTACAGACCTTGTTTAAGTCCTACAGTGGACAGAGAAAAAGGCTGTGCGTTAAAAAAGAAAAATACTGATCCTCATCTAAGTTAAGCATCGATGAACCTTAGATGGGTTCTGTTGTCAGCTATGTGTAAATAGCCCATCAGACTGACTTGTTTAGATTTGATTATGCAACTAGTCTGGGAGAAGGAAAACTTATAATTAAAACCAGCTGTATACAGCTTTGAAATTCTTTAATAGTGTCATATCCTCGAGGCGGAAAAGCTTTGAGTAAATACATATTTGTTATTCCTTATGATTAAATTAAATTTGTCCTCATTTTTTTCCTTCCGTTTATAATATCTGGCAAGTGTCTGTTCTGGATGAATTAATAATAAATCAAATGGAAATATTTTTTTGCTTGCAGATGGGAAAATCGATTATATAATTATGACGGATGAGAATAGGGTCTTACAGACTGTGGGGGGGGCGGTCAATTACAGAAGGGGAATATGACATACATGGACGAGTGGCAGAAAAAAGACAAACCAACAGAATAATGACGTAAATTTAGTTGGCAAGGGGTACAGATTGACTTGCATCAGGAGAATATGACGTATATCATATAGATATAGATAGATAGGTTGATAGATAGATAGATGGATAGATAGGTTGATAGAGAGAACGTAATAGACAGGTAAACCTTAGTGTATACTGAAATTAAGAGAAAAAGAATATATACATTAGTAAAGTTGGCGACTTTAGTTGAGGGTGACCCGACGGCTCCCTTTTCAATAGCTGATATGTTGGAAAGGGCGTTACTCCACTCCCTGGACTGCTTCACTTTACACTTGATCCTTACCTTATAATGCGAAATATTAAGCAAGGCGCCATTAAGTTCCATTTTTTGAGTCTTTGGTATTCTACAGCCCCAACTGACAGATTAATGGTATATTTTTAGTGTGTCAGTGAGTATACATGCTTGTGTGTGTGTGTTTGTGTGTGTGTGTCTGGCGTTAGGCGCTTTTTAATGTTTGGTTAAATATATGTATGAAGTTTTTATTTATTTATTTGGAGTAACGAGTCGTCATCTGCATACTCTGAGGTTTGGTTTCTTTGTTTAATGGCATATCAACCTTTGCAGGTTATTTAATGCCAAAGCCATTCTCCTACAAGAACAGTTGTGGTACTATTTAACCCATAGCTGGGAGGATAAGGGGGTTCGTACCTTTCCCAAGGGTATTTGCCCGAAAGTGAACGTAATAGCTCGACTGGAGTACGAACTCGCTTACTACGATTCCGCAGTCCATCGCTTTAACCATTACACCACGAGGACACCCTTTGAGGAAAATCTATATGAAATCATCGAGAAAAATTAAAACAACAATATAAAAACAGAATTTATAAGATCATTCATAGAAAACATATATGAATGACTGTTTCCTATTATGGAAATACTCATGGAGCAACATTAACGATTTAGCAAACTTACTCCCAAACCCCAAAATAAAATTCCTCATGGAATACATCTCAAAATAAAATCCCCCATGGAACACAGCTATAAGAATTGCCATTTTCAAACATAATCATTAAAAACCAACATGACCAAATTATCTCAGGCATTTACCACAAACCCACAGACGTCCAACAATATCTCTATTTAAAAAGTAATCACCCACAAAACTGTATAAAAGTCATCCCTTACACTCTAACACGTAGACTATGCCTCATAGTCAGTAAAATACACTCCCTTAGAACAATCACGTGAGTCAGTGAGTATATATGCTTGTGTGTGTGTGTGTGTGTGTGTGTGTGTGTGTGTGTCTAGCGTTAAAAGCAAACGATAGGTAGATTCAATCTAACATTGAACCGAGCCTAACATCACACACACACACGAATACGCACGTAACACACACACACACACACACACACACACACACACACACACACACACACACACACACACATATATATATATATATATATATATATATATACAAATAGACCCTAACTTCACACACCCACACGCAAATAAATACACACACACAGATTAACTTCAAATATACCTATGTGTCGAGTCAAATGCGTTTCCAAATGCATTAAACTCAACCCATGCCTTGAAAAAACATATATGTATACATAGGTATGTATTTGTGTGAACGAGTGTATACACACTCACTTACAGAGAGAAATAGAGAGAGAAGGGAAAAAAACAACTACCCTGAAATATATTTGTATGCGGGTGTGCGTATACATGGATGTACGAACATGTATACAAATACACACACACACACACACACACACACACATGGACATGCACATACAGAGGAGATACATACTTGCACACACACACACACACACACACACACACACACACACACACACACACACACACACATATATATATATATATATATATGCTTTTATATATAAATAACATCTGCAGAGACCAGAGGACAATCATCTCCATTAGGATATTTACAGACGCAAATTCTGAAATTAAAAATTATCCCATTTCTATCAAAATAATTTTCACCATAAAAGCAACGACCGAAGATTATCCTAGCGATTATATATCTCTTGAAGAAGACAAAGTCTAAAACCTACTTAGAGCACAAGTATATGAAATAACAAAACCCTAAAAACGAAATTCAGCATCATTTGCAGACGTTTTCATTTGAACATATATATATATATATATATATATATATATATATATATATATATATATATATATATATATATATGAAAGTAAATATGGATTAAAATCCGACAGTATGAAGGTAGCAGAAAAAACACAATCCAAATAGGTGAATATATGATGTAAAGTCGACGTTAACGTTTACATCATAATATATTTACCTATTTGGATTATGTTTTTTTCTGCTACCTTCATATATATATATATATATATATATATATATATATATATATATATATATATATATATATATATATATGTATTAGTTACTATTACGCTACCTGACATCACCATATATATATATATAATATATAGGGAGAATTGGATTCATACCTTTCCAAAATACATTCATACTTAAGCCAATAGAAGCACTCCTCAGACCAAAATTTAACAAGCTCTACCAATTTAGTGTTCCGTGGTATAACAGTTACGCTACCTTACAAAAATCATTGGTTGATACAAACTTTATGCTGATATATAACCGATAAATAGATCTATGAATTGTTATAATTCTCGTACACACACATACGCACATATTTGGTTTTTGAAAATGTTGTAAGTTGTGCGTCAATGATGAATTATACATTTTAGAATATCCGAAATTCAGTTGACTTTTAAATAGAAAGACAAATCTCATATCGAAATATCATTTGAATAAATTTCTACAATAACATTTGCCCTAGACTAATTTGCATAATTCACTACAAAGTTTAAAAAACAAAACAAATGCTGAACAAGTAAAAAGTAAAAAAATGTAAAGAAAAAGGGGGAAAAAGAATTTTGAAGGTATCTAAGAGGAAGAGGGTAGATATGATTTATCAATGTTTTCTTTTCCTTTTTCAAATCTACCTTTAACCAACTCGACTATGTATGCTATGTTAAGATAAGATAAAACGGTGCGCAAAAACCTTGTGTAATATTGATATGAATATGATGATCAGGCATCTCAATGAGCGTGAAATTCAGATTTATAGACAGAGGTTTGGACGGCTTTTAATATATATATATATATATATATATATATATATATTGATGTGCAATCCAATTATTATCGACCTATGTTGTATAGTATATTCATTGACTAAGAGATTATTATAGACGATTAATGCAACGATAACATATGTTCACTGGTTGTGTAATGTTAGATAAAAACACCCTGAGATAGACAGACAAAGAGATACATAGATAGATATGAATTGGTCGAAATAATGATCATAATAAACAGATCACCTAATCCCGGCCAGAAGACCAGACCTCATAATAATCAAGATAGACATGAGATAGACAGACAAAGTGATACATAGATAGATATGAATTGGTCGAAATAATGATAATAATAAACGGATCAACTAATCCCGGCCAGAAGACCAGACCTCATAATAATCAACAAAAAAAAAAGAGAAAATTTGTAAAATTGTCGACTTTGCTGTCCCGGTGGACCACAGAATAAATCTGAAGGAAAGTGAAAAGAAAGATAAGTACCACGACCTTGCTAGAGAATTGAAAAAGCTGTGGAACATGAAAGTAACGATTGTGCCAATTGTGATTGGTGCCTTAGGCACAATAACTAAAGGATTATTGAAAGGCCTGGAGGTTTTGGAAGTTGGCGGACGAGTAGAGACTATCCAAACGACAGCATTGCTAAGAACGGCCAGAATCCTGAGACGAGTCCTGGAGACTTGAGGAGACTTGCTGTCACTCAAACTCCAGTGAAAAACCATCAGCTAACACTGATGTGAAAAACTCTAAAGGAGTAAATAATAATAATAATAATAGTTGATAGAGATGAAACTATCAATCACATAAATAGCGAATGCAGCTAATTTGAACAGAAAGAGTATAAGACTAGACATGACTGGGTGGGGAAGGTGATCTACTGCGAATTGTGCAAGAAACTTGAATTTGACCATTCGAACAAATAGTAAATGTACGACCAACTCTTAAGGAATTTTGACATACAAACGGATCACATAATCTGGGCCAGATGACCAGATCTGATAATAATCAACAAACAACCCCCCCACCAAATAACAGAACTTGCAGAAATGTGAACTTTGCTGTCCTGGCTGACCATAGAGCAAAATTGAAAGAGAGTGAAAAGAAGAATAAGTATTCGACTTTGCTAGAAAATTAAAAAAAAACTGTGGGACATGAAAATGACTTTTATACCAATTGTAATTGGTGCTCTGGGTAAATCACCAAAGTATTGATACAAGGACTGGAGGACTTAGAAATAACGTGATGGGGGGAGACTGTCCAAACTACAGCATTGTTGAGGTCAGCCAGAATACTGAGAAGAGTCCTTGGAGATTTGTTGTCACTCCAACTTCAGTGAAAGACCATCAGCAAACGCTGCAAAGGTTCTCAAATGTATTGAGCTCAAAATCGAGAACATTCTTATAAAAAATCAAAACGGCTTTCGAAGGAATCGCTCCACTACTTCGAAGATTCTGACTATTTGTCGAATCATCGAAGGATGACGACCAAAGAATCTCTCGGTAGCTGTATTCTTTGAAGACTTCTCCAAAGCATTCGATTCTACACACAGAGGAAAGTTGGAGCAAATACTACTTACATATGGTCTTCTTAAAGAAACTGTTACTGCTATTATGATGCTTTATTGAAGTACAAAAGTAATGTATCTCTTGCTTAATAATGACTGGAGTCTGACAAGGAGATACATTAGCAACTTATTTGTCTTGTCGGGTGAGGCTGTAGAATTCACTGATTGCATCTCTGCAGAAGAGTAAGGCCTTCCAAACGAGTGTCCTAGATATGACACTAAGCAATCTGATTATGAGATCCCAGTAATACTGGAGCATTGGGTAATGCAGAGTACCCCTTTATTGCCATAGCTTCCAGGTCAACACTGGCCCGGAGTGGTAACACCTGATAGGGTCCTATCTATGGGTCAGATAGAACTAAACTGTGTACTTATGATAAACTGAATTGCTTGAAATAGAACTCTTTTGATATTTAAAATGCGTATGTATGCTAAACTGAATTGCTTGAAATAGAACTGTTTAAACATTTAAACTGCGTACTTATGCTAAACTGAACTGTTTGAAATGGAACTGTTTTTGTATGCTACACTGAATTGTTTAAATGGAACTGTTTTTTTTACCCTGAAACTACTCATGCTTAACTGAATTGTTTGAAATAGAACTGTTTTATCATTCAACTGTGTGTAAACAAAAATTATACTCATACTAAACTGAATTGTTTGAATTAGAATTGTTTGACTAAACTGAATAGCTTGAATTAAAAATGTTTTTAACAATAAACTTTGTACTCATGCTAAAATGAATTATTTGAAATAGAACTATTTATTTGTATAAAATGTTTTGGCATTAGATAATCTACAAATGTTGATATGCAATAAAACCCAAGCAGACCAAACCAAGAACCTTATTTGGTTATACTTTACGTCAATGAATCTAATAAAAGAAAATGGTTTCATATTAAAAAGATATTTATCATTCAGAAATGATGACACATGCTGACTATGCAGACGATCTAGCACTTCTTGCAAATAGATTAACTCAATCCGGATTCCAATTGCAAAGCCGACAGCAAGCAGTAGCAGGCACTGACCACTACATGAACGCAAATAAAACAGAGTACATATGTTTTAAACGAAAAGCCATCGACTGAACGTGATGTTAACACACGCCGTGGAATGCTATGGACAGGTTATTGATCACATGAAAGTCTGATCTATCCAATAAGATAAAACGGGATTTCTTCCAAGCTGTAGCTGTGTCCATACTACTATATGGATGCACCATATGGACGCTAATTAAACGCATAGATAAAAAGCTAGATGGGAATTACTCAAGAATAGTACATGCCGTCTTGAACAAAGCTTGGTAGCAACACCCCTCAAAGCAACAGCTGTAAGGCCACCTACCTTCCATCTCAAAAAACATCCAAGTAAGAACACATAAGGAACACTGCTGGAGAAGCAATGCCAAATTCATAAATAACGTCTTTACACATGGACACGGCAGTTTTAGTCAAGCAGGAGGAACTTTCCTCAACTTTGTGAAAACACAGGATGTAGGCTAGAAGACCCACTAGGAGCAATGAATAATTGAAGACCTACTTGAAGCGATGGATAATAGAAGACGTACTAGGAGCTATGGATAATAGACCTAGTAGGAGCGATGAATAATAGAAGACCTTCTAGGAGCGATAGATAATAGAAGACCTACTTGGAGCGATGGATAATAGAAGACCTACTTGGAGCTATGGATAATAGACCTAGTAGGAGCGATGAATAATAGAAGACCAACTAGGAGCGATAGATAATAGAAGACCTACTTGGAGTGATGGATAATAGACCTAGTAGGAACGATGAATAATAAAAGACCGACTGGGAGCGATGGATAATAGAAGACCTACTTGGAGCGATGGATTAATAGGATAGATCGTGAGAGAGAGAAAAAGAGTGCCAGGGAATTCCGTGCTGTCATCAGTGCGACTTGATGATGATGATATATATCATCATGTCATGCAACTAACACGAATTTCCCTGACTCTTTCTCGCCACTCGTCTTTATGGTCCATAGCTTCAGACAGGTCTTCCATGCTACATCCTGTATCAGTACAGAGCTGTTGTAGATATGTTCGCCCAACTCTTGCTCGTCCGTGTGAAGGGTTCCACGGGAGTACATCGCTTATGAGTTCGTCCTTACTTCTCCAGCAGTATCCCGCATGTCTTGTTCGTCTAACCTGGATGGTTTTCGAGATGGGCGGTAGGTGGCCGTACAGTGGCAGTTTTGTTGGGTGTTGCCTTCAGGATTTGTTCAGTACAGATTGCAGCATTCTTGTGTGATTGTCGTCAAGCTTTTTCTCCATACGATTTGTCAGCGTCCATGTGGTATAGATATAGTTGTATTGACAAGACTGCTACCTGGAAAAAACTGCGTGATGAGTAAATTTAGCAAGCTTAGTTGAGGGTGACCTGAAGGTTCCCTTTTCAATAGCTTCTACACTGAGGTGTAGGGAAGGGCGCTACTTCTTTCCTTGGATTGCTCCACTTTACCCTTGACACGTACCTAATAATGCTGAGTGTTTATCAAAGAGATATCAAGTGCTATTTTTGAGTCTTTGGCATGACTCGACCTGGGATTGAACCTCGGTCTCCCAGACAATTGGCGAACACACAGCGTTATATACACACACACACACACACACATATATATATATATTCATTCCACCCACTCTCTCTCTGTCAGTCATTCTCTCACATAGATATACCCCAGAGAGAGAGAGAGAGAGAGAGAGAGAGAGAGAGAGAGAGAGTGTGTGTGTGTAAGTGTACTAGGCTGAGAATGTAGGCGTGATCAGCGTCACCATACAATGCTATGTAATGCTATCTAAAAACAAATCAGAAAATTAAAATTGATCGGAAGGTTAATCGGATTTCAGGCAACTGACGCGACAAATCTATCTAACATTCAAATTGTCTATTCCATATTCGAGACACTCCTAATGAAATTATTGACATACATGGCGATAAAACTGATTTTCTGATTTATAACATATCAAGTAAAATTAAAACCGGAAGATCACAAACTGGAAGATATGCAGCATCTATTTCGGTAAATCAAAATAAACTTCTTTGTTCCAACGGGAAGTTTTCTACAAAATTCATGTTTTTTAGATTGTTTTTAGCGACCAGCCCTTCCAGCCTGTCTCTGGAAAATAAAGCTCGTCTGAAAGGAATGAAAAATTCTTGGGAGTGTCTTCGGAGATGACAAAAATTATTCAATATATGTGAAATGAGTTAACTGCAGTATATCGTTTCCAAAAAAAAACAAACAAAAAAAAAAACAAAAAAAAAATGTGCAGACCTAAGAAATGGAATCAAAACGAGTTTTTCCCACCAGCAAATTATCTTTTTAGACTGGAATACTTGAACCTTATATAAATAAAAGTTTAGCTGACGATCTGCGTCGAGGGTGATCCGACGGCTCCCATTTCAATAGCTACTACATCGAACTGTAGGGAAGGGCACTACTTCATTCCCTCGATTGCTCCACTTTATCCTTGATCCTTACCTTATAATGCAGTTAAGCAAGGAGACATCAAGTACCATTTTTGAGTCTTTGGTATGACCCGACCTGGGATTGATTCAGTCCATGGGCGAACACTCCACTCTTTAGGCCACCTATGAACCATATATCACCTTTTCTATACAGCCAAGCCAGTTCTATTTCTTGTGTGCCAGTTTGCTGAATTCGTTTATTTTGGGATTAACTGTTTAATCTGTTGCCACGTAACTTACACTTGTTATTCTTCTGCCTATTATCAACTTATTTTATTCCTTGTGAGTTTTTCACCAGCTTTAACTGGGAGTCTTTCACTGGAGTTTTAGTAAAAGGAAGTATCCTCAGGTTTGATGGATGCTTCTGGGTATTCCAGCCGATCTTAACAATATTGTGGTCAGCATCATCTCAATTCTTCATCTGTTTTTCCCTTCCTAAAGTTTTCTTTCCAAGCTTTTAGGTACGGTTTCAAGTGCTCCCTCAACAATTGATATCACCATCACCCTAACGTTCCACAATTTTTTAGAACTCTTGCCTGGTCACTATAGTCTACCTTCGCTTTCTTTTATTTTAAAATCAGCGCTTTGCCGGGACGTCAAAATCCACAAGACGGCAAGTTGTCCTTTTTTGTTAATTAGCATTAGATCTCGCATTTTGGTAGAGATTAGGTGATCCATTTGTATCTCAAAATTCCTGAGAATTTCATGCGTTTCATTCTCTTGAATAGATTCTGGTTTGTGCATATATCATTTGGTAGTATGGTCAAATT
>OY757925.1:19230961-19370961 GCA_963585895.1 Sepioteuthis lessoniana | reverse complement strand
TTTGTTTTAGATACGCAAAGAGAAATCCATTGAAAAGCTTTAAAGGGTATAAGAAAAACAAAAACGGCGTAAAATAGAAAGCGTGTTGAAGTACACGCAAAGACATATGACATGAAGGGATGATTTTAGAAGAGCTCAAAACGATAATTATAATGTGACACTATAAGCCCTTGTGTCCCATTCGTTTAAATGAAATAATACATGTACGCTTAGTTGCAAGCGTGTTTATACGAGTATAAGTTAGGGTGTGAATTTTATCCTTCAACCCATCCTATTTTAGCGAAAACTAAAAATGATTCTACTTTTTTTGACGAATACATGTAATCAACCAGAAAAAATATCCGCAAATAAGAAATTTTGAAGAAAACCCCAATATTTTAGAATTTGGTGGGGTGGAGAACACTTAACATAAAATAATCACCCACTTCCAGGCTGGCAAGTATTACTGACGACCTGAGATAGCGGAAAAAGGGACGTGTAACCAATTTTTCTTTCATTTTTATGTAGGGAAATCAGATGGAGAACGGAGATTTTTTCGGTAAATAAAAAAAGGTGGGGAAACAATATTGGTGGGGAATTTTTCTTTTTTTTGTCAGTAATAAAAAGACTTAAAATAAAAAAAAAACGCCCAGGTTTCAGCAGAAAAAAAACAAAACAAAACAAAAAACTGTGTAGTGGGGAGCCCCTACTACACATTTGTTTTATTTTCTTTCTAGGCGTTTTATTTTATTTTAAGTCTTTTCATTACCTATTAAAAAAAGACCTCCCTGATATTGTTTCCACCCCTTTTTTTATTTATCGAAAAAAATCTCCATCTCCAAATAAGTTCAGTTAACACCTCCACCCTCTCCATCTAATTTTCCTACAAAAAATGAAAAAATTTTGGTTACACGTCCCTTACCGCTATATTAGTTTTTCAGTAATACTTGCTGGTCCGGAAGTGGAAAATCATTTTACGTTGAATTTATATAACCAAGTAATCTTCCTTCTTAAATTCTAAAATATGGGGATTTTCTGGAAAATATCTTTTTTGGAGATATTTTTCTGGTTGTTTACATGTATTCACCAATAAAAAAAAGTTGAATCTGATTGTTAGTTTTCGCTAAAATTGGATAGGTTAAAAGGTAAAAATTTACCCGAGGTAAGTAAAAGTAAAGTTGGCCACCGTAGTCGAGGGGGACCGGAAGGCTCCCTTTTCAATAGCTACTACACCGAGGTGTAGGGACGGACGCTACTCTTTTCCTTGGACCACTCCACTTTGTCCTAGATCCATAGCTTATAATGCTGGATGTTAAGCAAGGAGGCACCAAGTACAATTTTTTGAGTCTTTGGTATGACTCGACCTGGGATTGATCCCTGGTCTACCGGGCCATTGGCGAACACTCTAACCATTAGGCCAATTGACCGGTCATATGAGTATACATGGGTGTAAACGTAACGTATATGTACCCATGAATTTGTGTATATTTGTATTAAAAAGATAGCTAAACAAGTAAGGGAAGTACGCAGATTTTAATTGATAATAAAAATAAGGATTTATCGGTGGGGATGAAAGAGTTTGCACGTTTTTAAAGATGATTAACAGAACAAATATGGTCGTAGATCAGGATATGTTTTTAAAAAGTATTTTAGTTTTGGAGCCCATGCGAGAAAAATAATTTTCTTTTCTAGAAGCAAATACCTTATATACTCTAGAAAATAATTAGAAATAGATAAATGGCAACCCGACCAGTGACAGTTGAGTTGACCGTTGGGCTCGGCCCTTCCTCTGCCCGCTGTTTATGTTGGTAGTTAGAGACGAATTGCAGCCCAGAGAAGTGGCAGTTGTTCTGCTGAGCCGCACAGCGCCAAGAGGCCTCCTCTACTCATCATTGGCGGTTATAAAAAGAATATTGCTGAATTAGGAGGAAGCTGTTGGACAGAGTTGTATAGAAAACTGACTAAATCTTCATTTGCCGGCGATATGGCGATTATGAGATATGAGCTACTAAGCCAATATTGCAATTTATTACACGCACCTTACCGAACAGGATAAACTACAAAATAAATTTTCATTAAAAAAGACGGCCAGAAATTTGCTTATCTTTTTTATTGTGGAGTTTATTTTCTTTGTTTTATGGCATAGTAACCTTCTTGGGTTATTTAATGTCAAACTAATGCAGAACAGCAGTGTTACTGTTCAATGCATTGCTATGTTACTCTTGAAAGGAAAGTGGAGATAGATAAGATGGTTTGTTCTGGTTTATGGCATATCAGTTCCTTATGGGTTATTTAGTACCGACATCTATTATTTTCGTTTGGTTTCTTTGTTTAAAAGCATATCAACCTCCGTGGTTTCTTTAATGCTAGAGCCATACTTGTAGAAGAACCGTAGAGATACTATTTAACCCATAGCTAGGGAGATAAGAATGTTCATGCCTTTCTCAAGGGCATTTGTCTTAAAGTGAAAGTGATAGCGTCAGTGGGGTTCGAACTCGCTTTTTTCGAGTTCACTGTTCAGCTATTAAGCTACGGATACTACTACGTCTTTGTGGAATTAACTCGTGGTTTGTGTGGTTACAACCAAAACCTTGGATAGATAAACATATACAAAACAACGTGAGGTTAAGATGCGAGACAAGGGAAACGACGACGATAATAGCCTCTGTAAGTCAAACCAAGAAATAGAATAAAATATGATGCTATACAGCATTATATATATATATATATAGTATTATTCGGTCCAGTTTAACCGGAGTTGGGAGTAATTCCATCAGGACAAAAAAAAAAAAAAAAAACCGTGAACATTTAAAAAGGACTTCTTCAGATCTAATTAGATCTGAAGAAGTCCTGTTATTTTTGTGTTTTAGATTGATATCAAAATCCATAACTGGATGGAAATAAATTTATAATCCTAATGTGACTGGTTTTTGTTTTTTCTTAAAGATATATATATATATATATATATATATATATATACGTTCGTAATGTAATTGTTACCGTTGTTGGAAATGAATACGGCGATTCCGTCGTAGCAGCGTTTTAACCATCACACCACGAGGACACCCCCATTTGAAACACATTCACCCACCCACACACGCATACACGTTAATATATGAATTGTACTTTTTGTGTGAAACAGTGTTTTATAGCAGAAAACCTGCTCTATTCAGGATTATAATTTTGCTCGCTGTATTCTGTTGTTGCCGTGAAAATAAATTGAGAAAGCATTAGTTTCATATCACGGCCTCGTATTTAAATTGGTTTTATTTCAAAACTAATATTCATTCCTTGATTTATGACACAGAACAACATTATATGGCATTGCAATTTGAACAGGAGTGTAGTATAAATTTCTTTTCAGAATACCTGACGTGCCATTCCTACCTGGCTTATATCGCAATTATTGCAATTTGGCGAACAATCTATTCGAAAATATATATTTTAAATGAATAAAAAAAAACAACTTATAGGAGCTCCGAGTAATAACAGTGATCTGCTGGGATCTGGCAGTAAATCACAAATATCTTTATTGCAGCGACGTTGCGACGTAACTTAATAACACAGTATTGTTCCTTTTACTAGCACGATCGATCACATTTGTCTTCCGTACAGAATATAAAAAAAACCCCAAAATAACATAAAACAACCCCCTCAAAAAAAACCCAGCAAAAGCAACAGCTATTCTCGATAAACGTGTACTTAATCTCTAATTAAATATAGCCGGAGGTTTGAAAGTGAACATCGTTTTTATCTCATGAATATACGGACGGAAAAAGGAGCTGTACGTACCTCTTTTCATGGACGCAAAAGATATAAAACAACACTGGGTAGTACAGAATATACAGGAGATAGCATGTCACACACACACACATACACACACATACACACACACACACACATATATATATATATATATATATATATATATATATATATAAGTTAGAATAGTGTAGACAGAGATAGAGACAATGGTGCTTGTTGACTGTAAGTTAATCGCCTATTCAGGCATCAGATCTAGTGGCTTCCATGTAGGAAATGATTGGGAGGGTGATCTTGGTTGTGGGGCATTCTAGGAAGAGCAGTCTAGTTTATATTGTATTGTTATTCATTTGGCTATATTAGATTAATTTTGTGATTCGTTGATTTATTTACTCTGCTAGGTTTAATCTAATATTTTATAGGGTCTTTATTATTATCATTCTTACCACTATTATTATTAAGTCTTTGTTCACCACCCCTCGCATCTCTCTACCTCTCTCTTTATATATATATATATATATATATATATATATATATATATATATATACTGCTTTTTTCTTTGCAGTATTTGAATCTAATATTTTTTAGTAAGAACCTGTTCTCGAATTTGAGTTTTGAAACGAGTTCATTCCTTTTGTACAAAAATTTGTTTTTGCTTTTGCATTTCATTGTGCCAATTTTTTCTTCTTTATAAAGATACTACGTTTAGGGACACTAGAATAAATTTCAACTAAAAAACGAATTTCAGATTTTGTCAAGAATATATATATATATATATATATATATGCATAAAATATTTTTATTAAGAAAATGGATATGCTGCATCATCCTTTCTTTTTTTGTCGCTTCTTTTGTAGCATATTAACTCTTTTAAAAAGTTTCTATAAACTTTCTTATTCCAAAAAAGCGTTTCTTTTTTAGCTGTGATCTAAACTCGAAACGAGATGAGAACAAGAAAAAATAAGTCAGACAAAATTAGTTCATTTTCACACGCACGCACGCACACACACACACACACACACACACACACACATATATATATATATATATATATAATTGGCATATGAGTGAATGTGAATGTGCGTGTGCATGTGTATGTGTGTATACGCATGTGTGCTCGCTCAGTAAAGTTTAAAAAGAAATCCAGCTATATAAGAACGAAGGCCCTTTTGATAATCAGATTGACATACATCGCTGCGCGTCTAGAATCATCAGAATATAAATGAAACGAAAACAGTGTTACCCCATTCAAAGAAGATAATCTATTTAGAGAGTATGAACACTTTATTTTATTATTTATCATACTTCTTTAGAGTTTTTCACATCAGTGTTAGCTGATGGTTTTTCACTGGAGTTTGAGTGACAGCAAGTCTCCTCAAGTATACAGGACTCGTCTCAGGATTCTGGCCGTTCTTAGCAATGCTGTTCTTTGGATAGTCTCTACCCGTCCGCCAATTTCCAAGTCCTGCAGGCCTTTTAATAATCCTTTAGTAATTGTGCCTAAGGCACCAATCACAATTGGCACAAGCGTTACTTTCATGTTCCACAGCTTTTTCAATTCTCTAGCAAGGTCGAGGTACTTATCTTTCTTTTCACTTTCCTTCAGGATTATTCTGCAGTCCGCCGGGACAGCAAAGTCGACAATTTTACATATTTTCTTTTTTTGTTGTTGATTATTATGAGGTCTGGTCTTCTGGCCGGGATTAAGTGATCCGTTTGTATGTTAAAGTCCCATAGGAGTGTATGCGTGTCATTTTCTAGGACAGGTGCTGGGTTGTGCATATACCATTTGTTTGTATGGTCGAATTGAAATTTCCTGCACATTTCCCAGTGGACCACCTTGCTGACCCAGTCGTGTCTCGCCTTATATTCCTTCTGTGCTAATTTGCTGCATTCGCTTATTATGTGATTGATCGTTTCGTCTCTGTCACCGCATAGCCTACAGTTACTGTTTTGTTGCGTCTTATCTATCCTCGCTTTAATATGATTGGTTCTTATGGCGTTGTCCTGTGCTGCTATTAGGAGGGATTCCGTTTCTCTCTTAAAGTTTCCTTTTCTTAGCCAGGTCCAGGTTTTTTGGTGTGAGATGTTGTTTATTAGACGTTTAAAGCGGCCATAGAGTTGTTTTCCTTCCCATTTTTGTTTCCTAGTCGTTGTCACTCTTTCGTCTATCGTGTTGTTGGTATCGTTTCTGATGGTTGTAATTAGTCCTCGTTCGTGTTTTTCTATGTAGTCTTCGAGCCGTTGTATGGATGCGTCAACGGTGTCTTCGATGCTGGCAAGTCCTCTTCCTCCCTCTTTTCTAGATACATATAGTCTGTCAACGTCGTCTCTGGGGTGTAATGCCTTTTATTATTATTATTATTATTATTATTATTATTATTATTATTATTTACTCCTTTAGAGTTTTTCACATCAGTGTTAGCTGATGGTTTTTCACTGGAGTTTGAGTGACAGCAAGTCTCCTCAAGTCTCCAGGACTCGTCCGAAGATTCTGGCCGTTCTCAGCAATGCTGTCGTTTGGATAGTCTCTACCCGTCCACCAATTTCCATGTCCTCCAGGCCTTTTAATAATCCTTTCGTTATTGTGCCTAACGCACCAATCACAATTATTATTATTATTATTATTACTTCTTGAGATTTTTTTCATATCAGCGTTAACTGACGGTCTTTCACTGGATTCTGAGTGACAAATAGTTTCCTCAAGTCTCCAGGACTCTTCTCAGTATTCTGACCGATCTCAACAGTGCTGTAGGTTGGATTGTTTCCACTTGTTCTCTTATTTCCAAGTTCTGTACGTTCTTTTACCAATCCTTTGGTGACTGTACTAAGAGCACCCATCAATTGGTATCACCGTCACTTTTATTATCCACTGGTTTTTCAGTTCCCTAGCAAAGTCCAGGTACTTATTCTTTTTTTCGCTTTCTTTCAATTTTACTCTGTAGTCAGCCGGGACAACAAAGTCCACAATTCTGAGAGTTCTTTGCTTTTGTTTATTATCAGCTTAGGTCATCTGGCCTAGACTAGGTGATCCGTTTGTACGCCAAAATCCATGAGGAGTTTGTGCGTCCCATTCTCCACAACAGATTCTGGTTTGTGCATATACCATTTATTTGTATTGACAAATTTCAATTTCTTACACACTTCCTAGTGGATCACCTTGCTCACCCACTTGTGTCTAGTCTTATACGCTTTCTGCGCTCACTTGCTGCATTCGCTTATTATGTGATTGATGGTTTCGTCCTTATCACCACATAAACCACATCTGCTGTTTTGTTGCGTCTTATCTATTCTTACTTTGATATGGTTTGTCCTTATGGCGTTGTTTTATGCTGCAGTTTTATTTTTATTTTCTAACAATTCTTCATCGTCTTTACCCTTGACCAAAGGTTAAGGAAGGTAGTGATTATATTATATGTACTTATTGTTTTTGCTGCCTCACTTTTCAGTCATGTTGATCGTACTCTTCTAAGATGAGGAGTTTCATAAAGTGCAATGTTTGCTATTTCATACGGGTTGGAACAGCCAACGATCTTCATATTGTATCGGTGTTTGAATTGAGACATGGACACTTAGTGGTCAATTGCTTCGGTTGTTTTGTTTACGTTGTTTACCTATTGGATTTGATCCGTTTTAATAATATTTGCCTGCTAGTGTCTTGTTCCTATGCTGCTATTATTAACCCCTCTGTCTCTGCCTTCAGTCCAGCTTTTTTCAACCATCGATTAGTTTTGACTTTATCGATATTGGTATTATCATTGTTGTACTCCCTGCAAGCTTTTCACGTCGGCGTCAGCAGTCAGTTTTTCGCTGGTGTCTGGAATTTTCCTCCGGTATCCAGAACTTTTTAAAGTACTCTTACTGATCTCAGAAATGTTGTTGTCTGGATGGTTTAAGTTCTACCTCTGATTTCCAATTCGTCTTATCTCTTTTCCCAGCTCTTTGTGATCGTTTGAGCGCACCAATTGCAATTGGTATTACCCTGCCCCTCATGTTCCTCAGGCTTTTCCGTTCTCTGGCAAGGCCCAAGAAATTGTCCGTTCGTTTTCTTTTCTTTTTACTCAGTGGTCTGCAGGAACGGTAAAATTCACAAGACAGCAAATTCACTTTTTTTTTGGTGGGGGAGCTGAAATTAGGTGATACGTCTGAATCTCAAAATCCCCAAGAATTTTATGGCTCTTCTTCTCTAGGACTGGTTCTGGTTAGTGCATATACCATTTGATAGAACAGTCAAGTTTCAATCTTTTGCATAATTCCCAGTGGATCACCTTTCGCACCCAGTCGTGCCTTGTCTTGTACTCATTATCTATAGCTGAAGGGGAATAGCTGCATTCACACTATTAATGCCATTGGCAATGCAAACGGTTTATATGTACCGTACGAGTTTGCTGCATCTATTTATAAGTGATTAACCGTATCATCTTTTTCTACATATAACCTACATTTGCTATCCAGTTGTGTATTATCAATTTTCACTTTAATATAGTTAATCCTTATCGTGTTATTTTGTGATGCTATTAAAAGTTATCTTTTGAGGTTTCTCTTTCGTAACCCTGTCTAGCAATTTCTTCAGTTTCCTCGATTTTGTTGTTTTTCCATCTAGTCTTATTTTGCCCAAACTGTTACTGACTGCAATAATTTTTTTCTTTGCACTTTTGAATGTATTCCTTGAGTCTTTGTATTAATGCATCTACGCACTCCTAAAAGTTGGTGAATCCTTTTCCCCCTTCTTTTCTTCTCACATATAATCTGTCTATGACACATCTAGGATGCAAGGATTTATGAATTGTCATAAATGTTCTTGTCGTTTGCTAAATTCTTCTAAGTTCCACCCTTGTCTATTTTAAGAATGATCCCGAGTATCTTACTTGTGGCAACTGCCCAGATGTTTATCACTTTGCTACATCAATAATTGGTATCAATGCAACCTTCATATTTCGGCTCTCTGGCAAAGTACACGTACTTGTCCTGTTTGTTGTTTTCTTTTATTTTGATTCTATGGTTTGGTTTGAAAAGCAAAAGCTGCTTGTTGACAAGTTTGTTTTCTTCTTAAAAACTAAAAATAAATCTTCCTTTCTGACTTGGATTCTATAATCTGTCTGTATCTCAAAGTCCCAGAAAATTTTGTGCGTCTCATTTTCAAGAACATATTCTGATCTCTACATTATTATTTTACTTCTCGAGGGTTTTTAACTGAAATTTGAGTGATAAGAATTTTCCTCAGATCCCCAGGGCTATTTTAAATATTCTAGCTAATGTTACAATTTCTGCAGTCTGGGTTCTCCATTTGACCTAATCTCTTTTCCAGGCTTTTGGGGACTATTTCATGGGCAATAACAACAAGTGCTGTCAAAGCCACTTTCATGTTCTATAGTCCTTTGTGGCACAGTTGCCGTGATGGTTAATTATTTTATTTCTTGTTTTGGTTAGGCCACGAACTTTCCAGTTAGCTGTTAAGTTAGCTAAAATCTTTGAGAGTAAATGTAAATTGGAAAGTTTAAGCGAGTACATAACATTCAACAGAAGAAAGGCAAAATGTAAACAAAATGGATTCATATCTTTTCTGTGACAGGTTTCATTGGAGAAATAAAAATAGTGAATTTGAGACACTTGTGAGATGATGCAATAATTTAGCAAGATGATATAACCCCACCGATATCCTGTGTTTAAATATATAAAAATTAGCAAATTTTGAAAAAGGGTCAGTTAGCCAGTTGTCAGTTTAAAGTTTGCATTTTGAGAGTTCTGCCGGGCTGGGGGAATTGTCTCTTTGTGTCTGTTCATAGACCCGTACAGATTGTCTCTCTCTCTCACTCTCTCTCTCTCTCTCTCTCTCTCTCGTGCTACCATATGCAGTCTAAACATTGAACAATAAATGATTATCAATTGTTGATGGAGAGTTCTTCTTGTTTTTGAGTTGCCAACACCCAGGCAATTTTATTCCAACGGATCACCCCGACCGTCAGAAGAAGTTCCAGATAGATTGTGTTATTCCTTGTCTGTGGATCTTTCAAAAACAGCGTGGGCACAGACGGGATTGATAAACGAACTATCTGAAAATGTGACACTATAGTAGCACACCTTTCAGCTCTCTCATATGATCCAGATGTTTGTCTATGGTTGTGATATTCTATATGGAGAATAATGTAATTTTAATAGTGTGGAGAATATTGCATTTTTATTAATGTGGAAAATACTGCACATTTAATAGTGTGGAAAATACTGGACTTTTAATAGTGTGGTGAATATCACGTGGTGCCTTCAATAAGTTTCCAGACATTTTTTGTACAAGCATTTTAAATTGTCGTAGACTCTTGAAAATTTACTATATTATTGCTATACATCTTATGAGATGACTGACCAATTTTTATGATTTCAGCTTCAAATAAACAGCTACAGCAGCAATTGGAATACACCCAACAAAAGCCTGATTGTCACGGCTGGTGAATTTCAAAAATGCAATCTGGACGTGAGGAAACTTTAGAATAACGATATGCAATAACATTCTGTTTTAAAATTGGACAAAATGCTGCCACAGAAACGTATAGAATACTTCAGACTGCTTTTCGACCATCTTGCATGAATCGAGTATTAGTTTTTGAGTGGCATAAGAGATTCAAGGAAGGCAGGGAATCTGTGAGGGATGATGAGAGGTGTGGGAGGAGTAAGGAAGTCAGAACACCAGAATTGATTGACCAAAGGGTGAGGGTTAGAGTTACTATGTTGAAGTTTTTAGGGAGTTCAGGAGGAGATTCCTAGGGAAGAGGCCAGCACTCTTCAAATCGGTTCAGTGGCATTTCCACAAGGACAATGCACCAGTCCACAACTCCATCCTTGTCACAGACAATTTGATCAAGATGGGCATCAAGACAGTTCCTCACCCTCCCTATAGTCCAGACCTTGGTCTCTGTGACTTTTGGTTATTCCCTAAGCTCACAGGCTGTCGTTATTAGACAATTGAGGAGATGAAAGAGACTGTGACGAAGGTGATTGACACGCTCACACAAGAGGAGTTTCATGGGGCCTTCCAGAAGTTGTTGGAACAGTACAAGTGCATTGCAGCCAGAGGAGATTACTTCGAAGGAGACTAGAGTTTCATATGTTTACTATCAATAAAAGTGCCCATACGAAAAAAGTTTGGAAACTTATTTAATGATCCACGTACTTTTTAAAATAGTATGGAAAATACTGCTCTTATAATAGTTTGGCAAATATTGCACTTTTAATAGTGTGGAACATAAGACACAGTTGATAGTGTGGAAAATACAGCACATTTGATAGCGTGGAATACACTGTATATTCAATAGTGTGGAAAATACTGCACTTTTAATATTGTGGAAAATATTACACTTTTAATAATGTGGAAAATGCAGTACTTTTAATTGCATGGAAAATACTACACATTTAATAGTGTGGAAAATACTGCACTTTTAATAGTGTGGGGAATATTACTTTTTTAATAGTATGGAAAATACTGCACTTATATTAGTTTGGCAAATATTGCACTTTTAATAGTGTGGAACATAAGACACATTTGATAATATGGAATATACTCCACTTTTAATCGTGCGAAAATATTGCTGTTTTAATATAATGAAGAATATTACACTTGCACAACATACAACTCGTATGTTGTCCGGTTTTAATGTATCGTCATGAAGATACTTCAAACGACGAAAATCAATTATCATTCAGTCTCCTATTAAAGGGACAGAAGACAGTAGGACAAACTACTTAATTACCATGAACGTCTCTGAATCATGTAATAACTTATTGAATTATTGTTATACTTGGAAATCGGTACATCAGAAAGTTTCGCCAGTCTAATGGGATAACGAGTAATAATTGACTTGAAGCTGAACCATCTAACAGACAATCCAATAGAGATATTTGTACTAATTACGTCTTATTCACAGCGAACATGGGTTCGCAATGAAGTGACCTTTGTCGTGGAAACAGTTACCTTTTCGGAGTGTGCTATTTTAGGACAGCGCGATTTGGATGATTGCGCGTTCATTTAAAGAAGAATATCTTACCTTCATTGAAGTTTACTTTCTGCAATCATTTTTCATGTAAAATGGTCTAAAACGAAATGGGGGTACTACGGCCTTTTAAGGTGTGTAAAAGAAAGGGTTTCAAAATAGTTGATCGAAGTTTTGATTTCTTTAAGTTGAGTGGACTGTGTTTAAAAATATGGAGACTATAACTGTATTTGATTAGACAGAAATAAGCAATGAATTAATTTTTTTTTAAATTAGAAGTATGACGAATAAGGTGAGAGACTGAAGTTGTATTCACCAAAATAGAAACGAACAAAAAATGAAATTATCATTATTCTCCGTAGTATTAACAATTAATAATTACAGAGAGTTTTTCATAGATCAATGCGCTACTGAGCCTTTTTGGATATGGTGTGAAGCGTTTGTTCTTTGGATGATCACTTCCTTAAATCTTACTGCTTTCCATTTCAGAAACCAAGAAAAAGTCTCATGGATCTACGTTTGGTTTCTTTGTTCAATGGCATATCGACCTTTGTCGGTAATTTAAAGCCAAAGCGTCCCTTTTAGAAGATCAATAGCATTACTGTTTAACCCATAGCTGGGGGGATAAGGGGATTCAAACCTTTCTCAAGGTTATTTGTCCGAAAGTGAACGTAATAGCACGATTGGAGTTCGAACTCGCTTATTACGATTCCGCAGTCCATTGCTTTAACCATTACACCACGCAGACACCACCTCTATGTTTTGTGGAATGTACTGCAATTGCACAATCCCATGTTCCAAAAAAAAACACTGTTAGGGTTCCCTCTATAGGTCAAACGGAACTGTTAAATCATATACAGTGTTTGTAATCATTTAACTATTTGCAAGTAGAACTATTAGTGTTAGATAGCAATCGTTAAAAACATTTAACTGTATGCAAACAATAAATAGCAATACTTGAAAATATTTAACTGTGTGCAAGCAATGAACTCTGATAATATTACTTACAATAAATTAGAAGACAAATATACATGATGCATATGTATAAAGAGTATTTGGCATTGAATAACACACAGCGGCTATTATGCCATAAAACACAACCAACCAACCAACCAAACTTGATGGTTTGGTTTAGTTTTTTGGGTTTTATGGCATATCAACATTTGTAGGTTATTTAACGTCAATCCATTTTTATGTAAATAATCAGTTCTATTTACAACAATTCAGTTTAGCATAAGTACACAGTTTAATTGTCAAAAACATTTCCATTTAAAACTACTCAAGCAGTTATATGAAACAATTCAGTCAACTGTAAATACAGTTTTTATGTCGAAAAACAGTCCTATCTCAAATAATTCAGTTAAGCATACGCACGCTGTTTAAATGTAAGTACGGTTTAATTGTCAAAAACATTTCTATTTCAAGCTATTCAGTTTAGCATAAGATAGACCCTATCAGGTGCTACCACTACAGGTCAGAGTGGACCTGGGAGCGATGGCAATAAAGGGGTACTCAGCATTCCCTAAAGCTACAGTACTGCTGGAACCTCACCATCGGATTGTTTAGTGTCATATCAGGACACTCGTTGGGGGGGTATTACTCATCTGCAGAGGTGCAGTCAGTGTATTCTACAGCCCCAGCTAACTGGGCTAACCAAACTTGAAACCATAAGGTTATTAGCATTGAATAGGAATACTTGAAACTATACTCTGTGTGCAAATTATTGATATTAAATAGGATTTATTGATTTATAACTTTATGAAAAAACTCTTAAGGAACAATTACACAAAATATGTAAATATATATTTACAATGAACGTAAATCCTTAACCCCTCGGATTGAATTAACTCTTGACGGTTTGAAGTATCGTTAAAATCATTAAACATTAAAACTGTTGCCTTTTAAGCGTCAATTAATGTTAAGTTAAATTTATTGATATATTTTTTCTTTTCCACTAGAGACTTTAATGTACAGCTGCATAATTAATTCATATCTATAGCAAAATTTTATTAGCAATGATATATAATTAAAAATTTCAGCTCATGTAATAAGACATCAATGTTGTCATAGCAAAGCTACCATCTGGACATTTTCCAATCTGGTAAATGTGACCGTTACTAAAAGGTGACACCTCGTGTATTTTGTGTAAGCGGCTATTTGCTATAAGATTTTACACACATAAAGTTTTTAACATTACAATCGCCTATGGATATGTAAAGTGTACATAACTACTCACAAACAATTGACAGTTGTCTTGAGTCAGTCACAGTTGGAAGCGAACCAGAAAGAGAGTGACACTTGGTTGGAGCACAGATAATGGACCTTTGCGAGAGAGAGAGAGTGTGATGAAATAAACATTTTCGTCAAAAGAAGCAGATCACACCGTGAAGAAGGAAAACGAATTCTGAATACTTGTCTAACTGATAAGTTAGACAACATGAGAAACGATCTCTCGGTATTGTTTCAAAGTAATAAGTATTTTGACATAGTTCGATACAATACGTTATGTTTCAGTAATATTCTCTTTACTTCCTCATCACTAACATAGCCCAGTCGACTAGTGCTGTGGAATATGTTGACTGCATCTCTGCAGAGGGGTAAGACCCCCTCCCCAACGAGTGTCCTGATTATATGACACTAAAACATCTAATGTTGAGGCTTCAGTCCTGGTAGTTTAGGAATGTGAAGTGCTACTTTATTGCCATTACTCCCAGGTACACTGTAACTCTAAATGATAACACCTGATGGGTCCCATCAATGGATCGAATAGAACTGTTTAGATATTTAGCAGTGTGCAAACAAAGAACATATGTTAAATTGAATTGTTAGTGTTAGATAGCAATACTTGAAACTATTTAACTGTGCACAGACAAAGTCTTAATATGAAAGAATCAGAGAGAAAATTTGTATAATAAGAAAAAGTTGGCCGTTTAATTAGTGAATCAGCGTTTTAAATTACGTCATTTGACTAATTAGAAATATGACGTAATTTAAAACAACAAACTTTTTTCTTGTTATACACATTTTCCCTAGGTTTTTGTATTTTGCACATTTTTAAACATCCATTATTGATTTACCATCACTAATATCATCCCTCATAATCCTGATAATGCTTCATTAGAACCGAAACACCATAGTGTCGACTTTGCTTCTCAGTAAATCTCTCCTACTTGGATTACCTTGTTATCAATTTTTCTTTATATATTGTTGGATTACATACACTCCATTAATTACTTCCATATATATATATTAACCGGGACATTGGCCCAGCGGTTAGAGTGTTCGCCAATGGCCCGGGAGATCTGGGTTCAATCCCAGGTCGAGTCATACCAAAGACTTTAAAAATGGAACTTGATACCACCTTGCTTAACACTCAGCATTATAAGGTACGGTTCAAGGGTAAAGTGGAGCAATCCAGGGAATGGAGTAGCGCCCTCCCCTACACCTTGGTGTAGTAGCTATCGAAAAGGGAGCCTTCGGGTCACCCTCGACTATGGTCGCTAACTTTACTAACTTTATATATATATATATATATATATATATATATATATTAACTGGAATTGATATTAAATGACTTACAAGGTTTGATCAGCCATACAAACCACAACTAATTCTCATAAGTTGGTGGTCGTAGCATACTGGTTATCGTCATTGGAACTGTACATGGCCACGCGAGTTCTCGTCCTGGACGAGACTGTTTCCATTTCTCATAGCGTTAATATCCTTGGGAAATGTCTTTTTTTTTAATTGTTGGTCAGATCGGGGTCTTTAAATGTGGTAGGTTAACTTGCTTCTCATTTCACATATTAACTCATTCAGACGAACAAGACATACTGAGCACTGCTGGAGAAACAGGAACGAATTCATAGGCGACGTGGACTCCTATACATGGACACAGCAGTGCCGGTTGACCAGTAAGGAATTATATTCATCAGCTTTGGGCAAACACTGGATGACCTATTCGGACGGATGAAGAGTAAGATATATATATATATATATATATATATATATATATATATATATAGAGAGAGAGAGAGAGAGAGAGAGAGAGGGGGGAATCTTTTTACGTCTTGATTGTGATAATGATGACAACCGGTTTTATTGAACAAAAAGTCTGAATTCAAACCATTGTACTCCCCTAAAAACTGACCAAGTGTCGTTTCCTTCTCGTGGCAAAGGGGTTGGATTCATAGATACCATCAGTCCCGTTTCTTATGATTTCCTCCACGGAAAAAAATTGCAATGTATTTCTACAGAAAAAAATATTTTAAATGTATTTTGATGTGAAATTGTTTCAAATGTAAAATACTGTAAAATATCATCAATAAATTAAATTTCACAAATACTAAGCATGAAGCCGTATAGATAGAAGTTTGTCAAGAATTGTTGCTTTAAACAAAGTTGCTTAGTACAATCTGGTTGATTGTCGATTGAAGTCGATCATCCAGAACGTGGCTAATATATGAGGTAAGCTTCTT
Source organism: Sepioteuthis lessoniana (assembly GCA_963585895.1). Lineage (NCBI taxonomy): Eukaryota > Metazoa > Mollusca > Cephalopoda > Myopsida > Loliginidae > Sepioteuthis > Sepioteuthis lessoniana. The sequence continues at coordinate 19,354,759 of OY757925.1, read as the reverse complement.
TGAGGAAAGAGAATGAATCATTGTTGGCATTTCCTGACATTTTCTGAATTTATCTTCATAGCAAGTGACGCTTCTGAAGCTAATAAAATTACTTTGAACTTGAAAAGCGTGCTGCGCGTCGAAGGGATGGCATCTTGACTAAATTTTACGGGTCACACCAATTCAAAAATTAATTAACTCGGGTGAATGAGAAGAGAACAGAATATATATACACAGATACAGGGTGTCTCAATATACATGGGGTCCATGTGACTGCTAATAACTCTACTAATAACAATGTTGTGTTCTTTTTTACTTGAGATTTGAAAATAGTATTCTATAAGAGCTAATAATCCTTGATAATAATGTCTTCGACAAAAGAGGAAAAATATTTTCCGTCACTACTTATTTGGAGACAAAATCATTCAAAACTGTCTCAAAACAGATGAAGCTCATTAAAATGATAATGAATTATTACTAAGACAAGAAACTCAAAAAAGAGTGCATGTCTTGGAAGCTGATAAAATAAGAATGAAAAACAAACAAACATTGATTTAATGTCTATAGCTTAAAGGATGCATTTTTTACAAGACATATTTCAAATCACTGCCTTTTATTTGTCTCAGTACTAAATCTATTGTAATGGAATATCCTACACCCCCTCTCAGTTATGTGGACAGACAATATATACAGTGAGCACGGCATTATACCAGTCTTTGCCACGGGGATGAAGCTGACTGCAATAATTTGCTGTTGGCTTTGCCCCCAGCCGGCATTGTCAAACAAAGGCAGGCTTGAGGCTGAAAAACCCCTGCCTTCGGCTGGATCACCTTTGAATGGGCAAGGGGCATCATTGACACATCTATATAGCACAGGACTTCACTTTCCAGTTTAAGCTATAATCAGGCATCCGTGCCTGGACCCATGTTTGGGTCCATGTCCAGCTAGGCTCATCAGGGCCACATTGCACTAAGTGAGCCAATGGCCAGCATAGACCAGCAGGGCTTGAGCCTAGGCTGGTACCCGACCTTCCCTTTCCGTAAACCCCATTATAATCTGACCTTCAGGTCATTTGACCTTGTTTAGGTTGTGTCTGGAGGGAGGCAAAGACAAATAACAGTCCTTACCCCGAGGATAAGGCTGACTGCATTAATTTGCTCTTGGCTTTATCCCCATCCGGCTTTTTAGCCGAGCTTTCTGGCATTCGTGTTGGATGGGGCATTGTCCATCTAAGGAAGACTAGAGGCCAAAAGACTCCCTGTTTTGACTGGGCCTCCATTTGATGGGCGTGCTGCTTTATTGACACCTTTGTATTGCACTGAACTGTGTGGTCTAGTTTAAGTTATAATCTGGCATCCGTGCCTGGGCTCATGTTTGGGTCCATATCCAGTTAGGCTCATAGGCTAACATTACCGATTACAGTGGACCGATGACCAGTATAGACCAGCAGGTCTCGAGCCTCAGCTCAGGTCAGACCTTCCCCTGCTCTAATCCCTAATATAATCCGACCTACGGGTTATTTGACTTTGTGTCAAGTCCTGTCTGGTGGGAGGCAGAGACAAATATTGTCCTTGCTTCAGGGGTGAGTGACGTACCTCACTACTTCTTGTCTGTCTTATTGTATCTCTATTGCAATAAAACCCTCTTTCTTTTATCTACAAACGTGTTGACTGTTCCTTTTCACTCAGGTATCCCCTAGTCTGATTAAATCCCTTTTAAGAATATAACAAAATCATTATCATATTAATTGGTTGCATCTATTTTCAGACATCCTCTATGTCTTTTATGAGGTGTGTCTCAAAAAGTATCGAGATTGATGCTGAATTTACATAGCCAAAATGAACAATGAAGGAATCGTTAATTTTCTTTAAAAGATCTTTAACAAATCTTTGTACAGTATCCCATAAGAATAGTCAAGACTACCTAGACCATATTACGATTAAAATAAGAAAGAATATCCAGATGAGCTTTGCAGAATCGAGGAGACTTGCAGTACTTTAAGTGAAAAAAAAAAACAAACATTTAGAGGCGGCGTAAAAAACCCGACGAAAAAAGATAGGAAGAACAAGTAGCGCAACAATGACTTGTAAAGTATCTGGACATCGCCTGAGGTCTGAGGAAATTCGGCAAGGTGTTGGTAAATGTTGACTAGGCTTTTGTTGGGGGTGCTGAAGACTATCTCCAAAAGGCTTACCAAAATATTTGGATGAATTAGAAATCTTAGAAAGAATCGAACAATTCAGCAAAAGACAGAATACTGAAGAAAGTGAAGGAACGTAGACTAGACTTGCTGTCACTTAATCCCGAGTGTACCCAACTAGTCTTTACTGGCCTGATAAGGTAGAACGAGTTGATGTCCTCTGTACGTGAACATTTATTTATTGATCCATAACATAATATAAAAACTATACGAAATATTAAACACGTTTTTCGCGGGTGCATTTTTGTGCGGATTTAACTGCTGTTGCTGCTTTTGTTTTTACAACAAACATTTAAAAAAATCCCACGTAAAACTGTTTTTCTACATTTGCAGCTGTTTTGTTTGATTTTCCAAATCAATTGAATAATAAAATTTACTTCAAGACATTTGCTATTATCATCGAACTAAAGACTTGGTCAAGAGTTAACATATAATGCAGTCTGTGCAATAAAACAGGGTTTAATTAAAAAAAGAAGAAGCGTTATTTGTATTCATCAGAGACATTAACACTATGATATTTCCATGGGAAACTAAATGAATTTTTGTGGCACTGAAAATTTATTGTAATGCTCGCTGAATGAGACAAAATTAAAAAGAAGATTTAAAATCCTAAGAAAAGCATCATTATCTTCATCATTTTCTGCATCAACAGACTACTACTACTACTACTACTACTACTAGTATTGATAATAATAATAACGATTATAATAATAATAGCACAGAAAGAGTACAAGACTAGACACAACTGGGTGGCCAGGGTGATCCGCTGGGAATTGTGCAAGAAATTCCAATTGATCATACGAACTAATAGTATACGCACAACCCAACATCAGTCCAGGAGAATGACACGTTCAAACTCCTTTGGGATTTAGACATCCAAACGGACCACTTAATCTCAGCCAGACGACCAGACCTTATAATCAACAAAAAAGAGAACTTGCAAAATAGTGAACTTTGCCGACCAGAGTAAAATTAAAAGAAAGTAAAAAGAATAAATAACTTGACCTTGCTGGGCAATTGAAAAAATTGTGGAACATGAAAATGGTGTTTATACGAATTGCAATTGGCGCTCTTGATACAATTACCGAAGGATTAATAAAGGGACTGGAGAACTTGGAAATAAGAGGAAGAGTGGAGACCATTCAAACTACAGCATTATTGAGATTGGCCAGAATACTGAGAAGAGTCCTGTCACTTAAACTCCAATGAAAGACCATCAGCGTTAGCTGATGTGAAAAACTCTCAAGGAGTAATAACAATAATGATAATAATTGTAGATTGTGAAAGAAGGCTAATTTTTAGTACGATATTTATTCGTGCCTCCCACCTGGCAGGATTTCACAGAATTTCTGGGGATTTAGGGGTGGTGGAGGTTGGGCACGGACCGAAACTCGTACCTTGCTGGACTATGCTGGTCATTGGATTACTGGGCGAATTGTGAACTATGCTAGCCTTTGCTAAATCTCCCAGCATGTATGTCAGGTGATGTTGCTGGTCATAGATTCCCTAGACCTGAAAGTTTAGGACAAAGCTTGTCATTGATCTTTTGCTCATTCTAAAGTAAGTGGACCGGATTTGGGGGCCATTCAACCTCAAAGTGATACTCCATCCGGCACGAATGCCCGATGGCCAAGCTAAAAAGCCAGGGAAGTATCTTTTGGTTATCTTTTTGGCTTATCTTTTGGTATATAAAAATTGTTCCTTTCTCTTTTGGGTGTTGGTTGTATCAGTGATCAACTTGGATTCTATTGCTTTTGATACAATATAATTCGCCTCATAAAAATAAATAAGAAATTGTATTTACTTATAGCAGTACCTACCAATTACATATTGGTAGGTGCTTTTAAAAGTAAATACTTTTTCTTATTTATTTTTATCAGACGAAATACTGCCAATCATAATTATAAATCTTTTTATGATTATTTTCTTCTGCAGACTGAATAAAGTTGAGATAAAAAACGCTCCAAAAGAAAACAACAAAGAATATTTTTATGATTCCATAACTGAACCTGCAGAAAGTTCTCTGCGAAATTATATATATATATATATACATACGAGGATCATTAAATAAGTTTCCAGACTTTTTTCGTATAGGCACTTTTATTGATATTACACACATAAAACTTTAGTCCCCTTCGAAGTAATCTCCTTTGCATGCAATGCACTTTTTGCATCGTTCCAACAACTTCTGGAAGGCCCCATGGAAGTCCTCTTGTGTGAGCGTGTCAATGACCTTCGTCACAGCCTCTTTCATCTCCTCAGTTGTCTCATAACGACAGCCTGTGAGCTTAGGGAATAACCAAAAGTCACAGGGAGAAAGGTCTGGACTATAGGGAGGCTAAGGAACTGCCTTGATGCCCATCTTGGTCAAATAGTCTGTGACAAGAATGGAGTTGTGGACTCGGGCATTGTCCTGGTGGAAATGCCACCGAGCCGTTTTGAAGAGTGCAGGGGTCTTCAGAGGGAATCTCCTCCTGAACTCCCTTAAAACCTCAACATAGTATTTCTTGTTGACTGTCTCTCCAGTAGGAACCCAGTGCATGTAGATCATGCCAGTGCTGTCAAAAAAGGGATCATCAAAAGTTTGTGGATGGATTTGCTCTGTCTGGCCTTCTTTGGTCTTGGAGAGCCAGCATGCTTCCACTGGGAATTCTGTCTTTTGGTCTCTGGGCCATAGCAGTATATCCAGCTTTCATCGCATGGCATTTTTCCAAGTTTAAAACAGAATTTTATAGGATATCGTTCTTCTAAAGTCCAGATTACATTTTTGAAATTCACCAGCTGTGACAATCAGGCTTTAGTAGGATGTATTCCAATTGCTGTTGTAGCTGTTCATTTGAAGCTGAAATCATAAAAATTGGTCAGTCACCTCATAAGATGTAGAGCAATAACACATTGATTTTTCAAGAGTCTACGGCAATTTTAAATGCCTGTACAAAAAAAATCTGGAAACTTATTGAAAGCACCACGTATACGGGTAAGGAAACGTGAGTAATGATCAAACAAAATACGATTCTACAAATTTTATGAATTTTATTTCTTTTTTTACTTTTGAATGCGCTAATGTCATCTCTGCCGAGGGGTAAGATCCCTAACAACGAGTGTCTGTGTTATAACCATAAACCATCTTATGCTAAGGTTTTAGCCAGGAGTTTTGGGAAATAAGGAGTACCCCTTCAATGCCATTTATCACAGGTCCACGCAGACATGGATTGTTAATACCTGATAAGGTCCGGTAATATAGGTCAAATAGATCTGTTTAACTTATGATTGATGGTAAATTGAATTGTTAGTGTTACATAGAAATCTTTGACACCATTCAAACTTGTGCTGATATATGATAAATATTAGATAGAATTTAGATTTAGTAATACTTGAAACAATTTAACCGTGTGCAATCAAATAAGTCCTGGCTTGTTGAAAATATAACTTACAAACTATTCGTTTATAAATCATATCCGATATATGTATAAAAAGGATGTGGCATTAAATAAGCTACAAGGGTTGATATGCCATAAAACCTAACATTTTTTAATAGAATTAATAATGTTAAATAGCAATACTTGAAACTATTTAACAGTGCAAACAAATGAGGTCTAACTCTTTTAAAAATAAAGTTCCATACAAACTGTTTGTTTACAAGTCACAAACAGGATTTAGCATTAAATAACCCAAAAGGGCTGTTATGCCATAAAACACCTAATAACAATAATATAACTGTTAATATATCTCGGTCAAGTTCTTTAAATTCGGATTTATTTACCTCTAGTCCTTTCTTCTTTACGGCTGCCAAACATGGCCAATGAGGGCAGAGGCTTGGTCAACGAGGGCAGGGGATTTACGAAGGCTCAAGATTTTTGACTATCAATGTTTACGCCGAATCCTTCTTGTTTACTGGAAACAATTTATCTCGAACTCTGAAGTCCATGCACGATGGATGCAAAATTTTCTCCCACTAGAGACGTCTTCGTTGGTTTGGTCATGAATTGCTTTGATGGCCGTTTGACTTCATGCGAGAATACATCGAACCAGACCCGCTGCAGGGCTGGGGGAAGCATCGTGGTGGACAACTGCAAACGTAGCTGAGAACAAAAGAGAAAGATGTGGAATTGATCAGGGGTCTGCGCTTGTATGGAGTTTACCTCTGGAACGATGAATGACCAGCACTCATCTCGTTGATAGTTTCGGACTTGCGTGCTTGTCAGGCTTCATTTGGGACGCGGTGAATTTTGACGGAAGATCCGGCTCAGCCGACCCGGGGTAGAAGGCTATCAAACACATACACACACACACACATGTTCTTGTTTAGGCCCTACAAACCTGCCTTATTTTTGCTTTGTTACTTTTCATTGGGATTTTGTTTTTTTCTTCCATTTTGAAAATCTTTGAATTGTATACACACACACACACACACACACACACACACACATATATATATATATATATATATATCGGGTGTGGAACCAAAATTAGCAATATTCTAGTATAATGATAAACGACTCTATTATGAAATAAAATTAATTTGGATTTTAAAAATAAACAACAAAATAAGAAGATATGCATAAAAGAGTAAATTTACTCAATATGGCCACCATTTTTTTCAATTATTGTATCAACACGCCGTCGAAACGATTTTCATGCCTTCAAAATAAATTCTTCAGACATTTTATTTCATTCCTCCATAGCAGTAGTCTTAAGCGAACCAATATTTGGATGGGAAGTTCCATTTGTTTCGTTTTCTAAAACGCCAATCGAGAGGGTTAAGTTATTGGGTTGATGGATGCTATGAAGAAACTCCAATTATTTCGGAAATCATTTTTGGCTTGCTTTTGGTGTTAAAAAAATTATAAATTCTTTGTCGTTCCTTTTCTTGCTCACTCATATTGGGCTGAATTTTAATGAAAAAGTGTTTAAGTAATACAACTAATGAAAATTTAGATTCATCGCGTTTTTTTTTTTTTTAAATTGTACTAATAAGACTATAAAAAATTCTTTTAAGTTATTTCATATTTTGCTTCCGCATCATATATATATATATATATATATATATATATATATATATATATATATATATATATACGTTTTTTGCGTTCATCTGTGTTTTTTTAAGTCAGGTATCTCATAGAGAATATGGGTTATTTTGATGGACATTTCGAGAGATTTAATCCATGTGCTACCGTCTCTATGTTAAATGACAAGTAGCTGAAATTAGTTGACTATTTCTCATACATCGCTATCACAACCTCATCTTCTCAAATCTAATCTCTTTGATAAAATAAAACAAGAATTCTTCCAAACTGTTGCTATGTTAGTAGTGTTGTATAGCTGAATCACTTGGACTTTTACGATCCATTTAAAAAATCTAGACGGAAAGTACTCAAGGATGCTGTGTGTAGTTTGAAAAAATCATGGGAACAGTATCTCACAAAATAGCAGTTATACGGGCACTTACATCTCTCAAACATCCAAGTAAGTTGAACAAGAGAGGAATTCATAAACAAATCTCTTCTATGAGATTCCAAATAAAGATGTACCAATGTTGAGCTGCTAGCAAAAGTTTACTTTCATCAGCTGTATGCAGGTATTGGATTCAGTCTAAAAAAAACAATCTAGAAGGTTGGACGCGAGAAACAGAGAGAGAGAGAGAGAGAGAGAGAGAGAGAGAGAGAGATACAGAGAGAGAGAGAGAGAGAGAGAGTAAAAGTAATTCGTGCTGTCTGCTCGACGTGATGATGATTAAATAAACGATTTTGTAAAATGTAAATGAAGCACGAAAAAGAATGAGATAGTCAAATGAAGACAACGCCCTTCTCCTCATCCCCACTAATTTTTAAAGTCTTGAGCCTAAGCATGAATATATTTTTGTTTTCCCTGTTAAATTCACTAAAATATTGTTCGAGTGGGACAAAAATAAGGTCCTCAATATACCGAAAGAGGATTTGGAAGCGCACCCTCGGAAAATATACCAACCCACTCACCGACATTATTCCTATGGGCCATCTTAGTGAACACAATCGTCCACATCCCACGGAAGAAAAAATTGACTATTCACCTTTGAAACTAGGTGCAATATAAGACTTTGTCAGAAAAGCTAAAGCTAAGAGCTCACCGAGCATTAACAGTATTTCATATAAGCTCCACAAAATATACCATAAAATATTGGCACTTCTTTGGAAGCTTTTATGAGAAGCTCAAAGAAAGAAATTTATCACAGAGAGTTGTGGATTAGCAGATGGAATCCACATACCAAAAGAAAATGGCTCTAGAAAACTAGATCAGTTTCAACCAATTTCCTTACTCAACGTAGAAGATAAGATATTTTTCGGTGTCATTGCGAAGAGGATGAGGAGATTCGTGATAATGGGTATGTCAATACATCAATACAAAAGGTTGGAATTCCCGACTTTCCAGGTTGTTTGGAACATACCACTATGTTGTGGGACCAAATAAAAACGGTTAAAATAATAAATCAGTTAGATCTAGAAAACGCATATGGCTCAGTAAGATACCAACTACTTGAGAAAGCAATGGAGTTCTTTTAGATTCCAGGGGACATTAAAAACCTCATATCAGCACACTTTAAATGTACCTATGTAAGGTTTTCTAATAATAAATATTTAACTAAAAGTTGAATATTGGCATTATGATGAGATGTGTTATCTCTCCACTTCTTTTCGTCTTGGTAATGGATTTGATATTGCTTCGTGACAAAGTCAACACCAATGAAATAACCGATCAATCTATGAAGGCTTTTATGGATGATGTAACTTTAGTCGCAGAATCGAGATCATACATGGAACAACTAATGACCAGCTTACAGGAGCTCTTTAAATGGGCTGCGATGAAAATAAAGCCTTCAAAATGCCGCAGTTTATAAATAAAGAAAACTGCAGAGAGATAAGGTTCTCCGTCGAGAGGAACGAAATCCCCACAATCTGCGAAAAAAGCTTAAGGAGCCTCGGTCGCTGCTACTCCCTACCGTTGGCAGGACCTAAGTACGCTGCTAAAATATGGATTACGCTCCATTGATAAATGTGACCTCCTGAACAAAGAGAAAGTATGGTGTATCTATTTTGGATTAATTCCTAAATTATCATGGCATATGCAAATATATGAGGTATCAATTACAAAAGTTGAAACAATGGAGCGGCTAATCAGTAAACATACGAAAAAAGGTTTGGGAGTCTAACTCCTTAACAAATGTGGCTCTATACAGTTCATGAACGAAGCTAAAACTTTCGACGTTGTCACTTGTTGAGAAATATAAATTAGGTAAAGTGCGATTTTTCTAGATGCTGCGTGACTTTCGCGATCCATTAGGGTAGAACGCCCAGCCTTCCGTAATAACCATGCGGAAATGGAAGACAAAAATAGCTGTAGAGAATACAGAATCGGTCCTTAAGATAAAAGAAATTATTGGCACCATGAAAAATAGAAGCGGATGTCTCGGCCTTCAGCCACAGTGTTGGTGGTCCAAGGAATCCACAATAAACAGAAGAAAAATGGTTTTGGAAGCAATTCATCATCTTGAGGAAGTTAGGTGTATTGCTACTGCTGTAGGACAAAGGGAATAAGGTGCATGGACCAAGTGGAAGAATGCAAAAAACAGAGCTATCACATGGGGTGACCTCAAGCACATGAAACCCCAAAATTCAAGTTTCCTTATAAAGGCAGTGTACGACGTCTTACCAAACCAGTTAACCTTCATGATTGGGGGTTAACTCCATCTGACCGATGCAGAGCATGTGGGAAAACTACCAGCCTCAAACATATTCTTAATGGATGCGAGTATGCTCTAAGAAGCTACACGTGGAGATATAACGAAGTCCTTGAGATTTTTTGCCGAGGCTGCGAAGATATGTTGCGAGACTGCCAATAAAGCTCTATATAATATCACCAATAGAGCGCTTCATTTCGTTTAAGGAAATATTTCGAAACTTTCGCGTAAAAATATGTACGGATCAACATTGCTCGATGACAGCAAGGACTGGCACGTCGCAACCGAACATAATTTCGAATTTCCAACTGAAATAGCATTAACAACCCTGCGTCCTGATGTTGTCATTTGGTCTGGTAAAATAAAAAAAAAGTTTTCGTTATTGAGTTTTGGTCCCTTTTGAAGAAAATTTCGACTGTGCACAACAGCGTAAGTTGGAAAAAAAATGAGGATCTGCGAGAACAATTAGTCAGAAATGGCTAGATAACCAATGTGTTTCCAATCGAGGTCGGATGCCGAGGTTTTATTACCAACTCAATTTCTGTATTCTTGACTAATCTTAGACTTTCTCTATCAGACAAGAGGATATACATAAAAAAAAAAAATCCGAGATAAGGCTCTAACTACATCAGGGTGGATATGGCAATCACAAAGAGTGAGGACAATCCAACAAAATCTGGTGGTATCGTGAGTTACAGCTGAGGCGCTCTGGGTTTGTGGTAATGATGCTTCGGACCCGAAACCATGCCTGAACTCTGAGTCATCATCTAATGAAGGCTTTGTTGGAACCAATGCTGCTGTACAAACGTCAGTCATTGTATGATATCAATATATTAACCCCTCTACATGAGCAAGATATAACAGAAGGTTAATTTTTAAGCTGTTTAATAGGTTTGAATTCAGAGTTTTCCTTCTTTTAGACTAGTTGCCATTGCAAGGTTAAAGAGACCGGTCTGCTCTCCTGGAGGGAAAATAGTTGGATTCATATCTTTTCTAAGGGTATTAGCGCTATGTGGAATGCTAACAGCCCCGTCCAGGATTTAAACTTGAGTCCCTGGTTCAGTTTTCCTCTGGTTATATCTATTACACTACCAGTGCCTCCAGATTGTATATATTATTCATAGAATTCAAAAAATGTCTTTTAAAACATGTAAGATACCATCCATCTTGCAAGGGCATTCGTACTCGACTTCACTTTGGCGTCACAGTTATAGTTCTATGGAATGGAATCGGTGATCCGGGTTCAATTTTTGGCTGAGGCTTTTGTGCTAATGCCTTTAGGAAAGATATGAATCTATTTGTTTCCCATTCAGCAAAGGGAAAACAGTAGGCAGACAGTTTAAGAGAAGGAAAAACTCAGAATTCTATTTGCCCAGTCGGCTGCACCTCGGCAGAGAGGGAAGACCCCGCTCCTCTGAGTGTCTTAGATATGACACTAAACAATCTGATGGTGAGGTTCCAATGATACTGGAGCTTTGAGGAATGCAGAGTTCCTCTCATTGCCATCGCTCCCAGGTCCAGTCTGGCCCAGAGTGGTAGCACTTGTTAGAGCCCTATCTAGGGATCAAATAGAACCAAACTGTGAACTAATGCTAAACTGAATTGCTTGAAAGAGAACTGCTTTGATATTTAAACTGCGCATTAAAGCTAAAGTGGATTGTTTAAAATCGAACTAATTATTTACATGAAAATGGATTTGGCATAAGATAACCTACAAAGGTTGATATGCCATAAAACCCAAACAACCAAGAACCGACCTGAGTTCTAACCAGCTTTACTCCGTCTAAACACTTCCTGTCTGTAGCGGAGGCGTTGGGTATATTCATAGTTGGCCTCCCAAGGTCAAAAGGGTCTTGAGATATTGTTGGCATAACATAAAAAAGACATTTTCATCTTCGTCCATCAGGAGTTTTTCCCTTCCGGAATCTGTTCTATAATTTATACACAAAAAGAAATAAAATTTGTTTTTATTTGTGTATGACATAATTCTCGTGAATAAACAAACAAACAAACAAACAAACAAAAAAGCAAAAAGCAAAAAAAAAAACAAAAAACAAACAACGTCTACCGCACGAGCCATGTTATCAATCTTTATTTTAGCCAAACCGCTGATTTTAGATTTAATTCGCATTGCTTTGTACTAATTTTAATCTGACCAGGAGCGATTTTTTTGTGTGTGTATTTCAAATAAACTGAAATAAAAATGACAGTTCAGAATAATATGCGTTCCTGATAAAAGCTGTTAAAACGTTGGCGCGCTGTTTGAAAATTTAACGTGATGAGAGAGAGAGAGAGAGAGAAAGAGAGAGAGAGAGAGAGAGAGAGAGAGAGAGAGAGAGAGGGAGAGAGAGAGACTTTGAGTGTGTCCAGAGGGCAAATGTATTATGCACAACAATGTTTATGAAAGGGGTAGGTCGAGATGAGAAATGACAAAGAACGAATGTTATGTACCGGCCTATTGTTACGATAAGAAATAGTAGAAAGATAATTAGCTGATAGAAAGCAAAAAAGCGGGAAAAAGTGTCAGTTTTAGAAGAAGAAGAAGAAGAAGAAGAAGAAGAAGGAGTAATATATATATATATATATATATATATATATATATATATATATATATATATATATATATTACTCTCTCATTATACGAAGAATGAATAAGCAGTGGAGCAAAATGAACAAAATAAAACAAGAAAAATATAATCATTAGAAGAAGAAGAAGAAGAAGAAGAAGAAGAAGAAGAAGAAGAAGAAGAAGAAGAAATAAACTAGTTGTTCTAAGATGAATCAATAAACAGATGACTAAATGAAAAAAAAACCAAAGAAAATATAAATATGCTAACGAAGAAGAAGAAAAAGAAGAAAAATAGATTAGAAGAGGAAGAAGAAGGAATAATATATATATATATATATATATATATATATATATATATATATGTATATATATATTACTCTCTAGTTATACAAATAATGTTTAAGCAGTAGAGCAAAATGAAACAAGAAAAATATAATCATTAAAAGAAGAAGAAGAAGAAGAAGAAGAAGAAGAAGAAGAAGAAGAAGAAGAAGAAGAAATATACTAATTACCCCTTGAAGAATGACTAAAGAGAGAAGCAAAATGACAAAAAAAAAAGAAAATATGTTAAAAAGAGAAAAAAGAAAAGGAAGAAGAAAAAGAAAAAATATTTATCGAAAATAAATAATGGAAAGGGGAATAAATGAGAAAAAATTGTATCTTTATTATATTGATGCTGTATTTATCAGTTTCTAGAGAATAGCAAAAATGGTCCATCGTTTCTTTCAGCAACATCATTAAAATGCTTTAAATTAAACAAAAAAGCATTTTACAAATCAATTGGCAATTTAATAATTATATGTGATCTTCATTCGCCTTCATCGCAATTATAATTTCTCCGGAGGGGTAACAACAACCGAATCAAAATTATAAATTAAAATCTATTTTTTATTTATTGATTATTATATTATAATAAAATTCGATTATAATACTATAATATTATTTGATTATGATATTATGATAATATTTAATTATGATACTATAATAATATTTGATTATAACATTTTGATATTTGATTATATTATTATAATACTATTTGTTTATAATATTATAATAATATTTGATTATAATATTATAATACTATTTGATTATGATATTGTGATAATATTTGATTATAATATGAAATAATATTTGATTATAGTATCAATTCTACGAATAGGATGTGGTTAATAATAATATTAAAAAACTATCTGAATGATAAGATAATCAAATAAAAAGAAGTAATGGTAAAAATGTACGTTAGAATGCGAGATCTCCCACGAGAAGACCTGGACATGGCTAGGGAGGAGAAAGTTTAAGAGAGAAACTGAATTTCTTCTAATTGCGGGGGTGTGTCCTTGTGGAATCGTAGTAAGCGAGATCGAACCCCAGTTGCGCTATTACGTTCACTTTCGGACAAATCCTATTGGGAAAGAAATGAACTTCCTTATCCTCCCGGTTATGGGTTAAATAGTATTATTATTGTTCTTTTAGAAGAATGACTTTGGCATTAAATAACCTTTAAAGGTTGATATGCCATTAAAAAAGAAACCTATCTTCTAGGTGCAGCAGAAAACAACGCCAAAGAACCAACTAAATCAAAGCAAGAATAGATAAGAAGCAACAAAATAGCAAATATATGGTTTATGTGTTGATAGAGACAAAACGATCAACCATATAATAAGCAAATGCAGCAAATTAGCTCAAAAAGAGCGTAGGCATGACTGGATGAGTAAGGTTTTTCATGGGGAATTGTGCAAGAAATTGAAATTTGACCATACGAACAAATGGTTGAAATTTGACCATACGAACAAATGGTTGAAATTTGACCATACGAACAAATGGTTTAAAATCGAACTAATTATTTACATGAAAATGGATTTGGCATAAGATAACCTACAAAGGTTGATATGCCATAAAACCCAAACAACCAAGAACCGACCTGAGTTCTAACCAGCTTTACTCCGTCTAAACACTTCCTGTCTGTAGCGGAGGCGTTGGGTATATTCATAGTTGACCTCCCAAGGTCAAAAGGGTCTTGAGATATTGTTGGCATAACATAAAAAAGACATTTTCATCTTCGTCCATCAGGAGTTTTTCCCTTCCGGAATCTGTTCTATAATTTATACACAAAAAGAAATAAAATCTGTCCCGAAAAATGAGATGCACACAATTCTTTGAGATAAAACGGATCATCTAATATCGACCAGACGACCAGATCAACAAAATAAAAAAAAGAGAACCTGCCGAAAAGTGGACTTTCCTGTTCATAGGGTAAAACTGAAAGTAAGCAAAAAGCGAGATAGGTACCCAGACCTTGCTAGAGAACTGAAAAACAAATAAACATAAAGGTGATGGTGATACCGATTGTAATAGGTGCACTTGGTACAGACACCAAAGGATTGGTAAAGGGACTGGAGGAATCAGAAATAAGAGGATGAGTGGAGACCATCTAAACGGCTGCATTATCAAGATCGGCCAGAATACTGAGAATTGTCCTGGAGACTTAACGTGCCTTGTTGTTACTCAAACTCCAGTGGGGGTGTCCTTGTTGGGTAATGGTTAAGGCAGAATCGTAGTAAGCGAGTTCGAACTCCAGTCATGCTATTACGACCACTTTCGGACAAATACCCTTGGGAAAGGTAGGAACTCCCTTATCCTCCAAGCTGAATGCATCCCTTGCAGAGGGGTAAGAACTCGAACAAATAGGTGTACAGGGTATGACACTAAACTGCTTTTGATGATGAGGATCCTAATATGATATATATATATATATATATATATATATATATATATTTGGAAGCGCTCTTGGTGTAACAGTTATCGACGTAAGAAACAGACACGGTGACCAGAGTACAAATCCGTTTGCATTTCACTTAGCGCTAACATAGCGATTGTCGGCCAACACTGGCACATCAGGTTTTGAGAATCCCATGAAGAACGTTACTAATGAGTTCCTCCTGGCTTCTACTGCAGAGTCCTGCATGTTTTGTTCGTTTTACTTTGAAGATTTGTGAGATGGGTGGTGAGTGACCGTACAACTGTTGTTTTGTGGGGGCGCTGCTTCCAGGATTTGTTCAATGTAGCTCGTAGCATTCTTGAGCAGTTTCCATCTAGCTTTTTCTCTATGTGTTTTGTTAGTTTCCATGTGGCCGGTCCATACAGTAGTACTGACACAGCCACAGCTTGGAAGAAATGCCGATAAACTTTATCAGATAGATTAGATTTCCATTTGATCAATAACGGATCGATAGCAGTTCTCGCCTTCGCTTGGCTTTCTGTAGATGAGAGTCTGCTGCCAAGATACGAGAACGTTCTCTAATTTCAGAGGACTACTCTTTAGAGTGGAGATGGCTTCTCATTTAAAATGCATATACTCCGTTTTGTTTGCGTTCATGTGGAGGCAAATGCCTCCTGCTGTCTGCTTCAGGCTACGCAACAGTGATTTGTCTTGAGTAGGTGTATTTGTTAGAAGCGTTTTATCATCGGCATAATTCACGTTTGTTGTACTTTCTGAAGATATCGTTTGCTTCTTACCGTTTTTTTTTTTTAGCGTAAAGCCATTTTCTTTTTTTAGATATATCGATGCTCGAAGTACGAAGTCTAGGAAGATCATATACAAACATGTTGCTCATGTATCTTCTTGCAAAACACCAGCGACAATGTTGAAGAAGTCTGTGTTTCCATCAGGTAAGTGAACCTTTACTTTCGTATCATCATCATCATCATCATTTTGCACTATCAGCACGGATATCCCTGACCCTTTTTCACTATCATTCACTATCATCCATCACTTCCGGAAGGTCCTCAGGGCTACATCCCGTATCTACACAGAATTGCTGTATGTTGGTTCGTCCTGCCTTTACTCGGCCATGTGAAGGGGTTCACCAGAGTACATCACTTATGAACTCGTCCCTACTTCTCCAGCTGTGTCCCGCGTGTCTGGTTCGTCTAATTGTGATAGTTTTCATGATGGGTGGTTGGTGGGCGTACAGCTGCTGCTTTGTGCGGTGTTGCCTCCAGGACTTATTCAATATTGCTCGCAGCATTCTTGTTTAGTTCCTGTCAAGCTTTTTCTCCATCCGTTTAGTTAGCGTCCATGTAGTGCATCCATATAGCAGTATCGACACGATCGCTGTTTGGAAGAAACTGCGTTTCATTTTATCGGTCAGGTCTAACTTCCATATAACCGATAGTCTATCGCTAGCTGCCCAATCCTTTGCTAGTCGCGTATTGATGTCTGTCTCGGTTGATGAGACACTGCTTCCTAGGTAGGTGAACTTGTGAACTAGTTTCAGAGGGCTTACCGTTTAGTGTGGACATGTCACCTGCTTGATTAAAGCATATATATTCCGTTTTTTGTGCATTGACATGGAGGCCAATGCCTGCTGTGGCTCGTTCCATACTATGTAGCCGAAACCCTGCTACTTTCGTCTAAATCGCTTCAAGGCCACCTTTCGTGGGTTTTAAGTTCAATAGCACCACCTTCTTGCATTATTACTAAGTTGCAAATTTGCTCTCAAAGTTGATTTGGTATTTTAATGCTTTGGCACTGTCAAAACTTTTGCTTCTACAAAGTGCTATTTCTTATGTATGCTAATTGTTGCATAGTCAACGATGTTATTTCGATGTTTGTTAATTATCGAAGAGAGGAAGAGAAGCACAAAAATACAAATTATCTCAAGAGTTAGGACCTCAATTTCTTTATCCCCTTCGATTAGTTTCTGAGGGCTAGGAAATAGGTTGGGGGTAGTTTCTTTGTTATCGTAGGAACCGATTCTTTTCTTATCTGTGAATACAATAACATCTATACTCTGCTTCGTACATAATATACATAATTCTAATACATACCTTGCATGGAAAACTGAACTGGACAATTTTTATATAATCCTCGTATGCGACAAAGTGTTTATTTAGAGAAACAAACTTGTTACCAAGTGTAAATGGATGGTAGACAGTTGTACTAAATCTTGTCGATTAACTTTACACGTAATAAAATTAATGGATCCTAGCCGGTCTGTGTAAGAAAACGCGAAGAAAACATTAATCACTAGATCGATATGATTAGATTCGAGGCGACTTGGACAGACAAGTTGAATCCAATCAAAATCACCTCATTTTTTAGATTAAACTTGTTTTTCTAGCTTTAATTGTCAGTGCGAGGAGCATTTGTGGAGCGGGAAAAGTATAAGGTAAGCGCGGGAAAATTTATAAAAGACGAGAACAAAATGGCCGCCCTAAAATACAAATAGACAGGCAAGCATCCATTACAATAAGCGTTTGTTGCCATGGGATACGAAATTACCGATAAACGCGCCATTTTAATGTGCTAAATGAGAGTTAGTTTATCTTCTGTCACCCTTTTTCATTTACTTATTTTAATCTCATTTCATTTTTTCTTTTAGGATTTATCATATTGTTTTATATATATATATATATATATGGGCAATGACTAAATTGAAGGTTAAGGTAAAGAATTAAACCAATCCACAAAGCGTGAATAAAATAAAAAGGGATTGTTAAACTTATAGGCACTCTTAACCTTACAGATTCTAATTCGTGTTACGATATTCGCTTAAAAGTCTGGAATATTATCCTGCGAAGGAGACAAAAAAATAAAAATACAATAAACCAGTGCTCCCCCAAATTTATATATCTATCTTCAAGCTTATATAAACGGAAGCAATGGGAAGCAGCATGGTGGGTGTGAAGTTAGGCTGATAAATCGAAAATTTGGGTGATAGAAACTCATAAGTCAACGGCCATGATACAAATAGCTCAATCAGGAAACTACAGCTACTCATCTACAAGGGTGGTCTCTATTGATGAGAAAAAAAAAACGGCCATCGAAAGATTACCATGACTTTAATTCAAACTGTATGTTAAAGTGGCATCGCCTTTCGTGCGGAAAAACAAGAGGGCAATCTGATGATGTTAGAAGTCTGGCTCCATAGTTCGAAAAATAACCTACACAGTTCAAAAAATCATTGTCAAGATAGTGATATTTAACGTTAATACTTTAAACATAGTAAACTAGTTACCTAACAGCGTCTGCATCATCCATCGTTTCTGGTAGTTCCTCTAGACTACATCCTGTGTCCGTACTGAGCGGTTATAGATAGGTTCTAGTTGGTCGTACAACACTTGCACATCCGTGTCCATAGGAGAACGTCGTTTACGAGTTCGTTCTTACTTCTTCAGCAGTGTCCTGTATGTCTTGTCCGTCTTATTTGGATGGTTTTAGAGATGGGGAACAGGTGGCCGTACAGCTGCTGCTTTGTGGGATGTTGCTTCTAGTTTTTGTTTTATATGACTCTCACCTGATATTTTGCGGAAGAACTTCACAGGTCAACGGCCGGGATCACATAGTCAGGAAAGTACGATTCATCTATAAGGGTGACCTCAATTGATGAGATAAAAATACAGCCATCGAAAGATTACCATGACTCTTAAATAATATGCATACGGGATCATAACTACTATTATAGCGAACTAGAAATGAAATACCACGATACTGGTAATGGATATACATTTGTTTTGGCATCTGCATGGATAAACTCTGTTAATCCCGTCAAGTATTTAAAGTGTTGTATACTCATATACATGCATAAATATATCAACGCAATGAAGACGAGCGACACGGACTTTTAGAAAAATATACCTATAACTTTATTGAAAGGGTTGTGTGTGAGAGAGTGTTAGAGACCGAACAGAACTGCAACATATTAACCCCCACTGTTATGGCCATCAGCGTTTCTTTCCCGTTCTCCTGGGCTGCTCAACCGGGGGCGTGGGGCAAGCCTCTCTGGGTGCTGGTTTTCTCTACCACATCTCACTCCAACTGGTCTGGTCTCCAAACTGCCTGACTTCCTGTCTTCACTGAGTTATATAATAGTTCAACACCCACTCAATCTTCCCCCACAACTGGCCATCGGAATATGCACTTCCACCGTCTTTGGAATAGCATGTTTGATCGTCATCGAGCGGAAATAACTGTCATGCAGTTCACAGGTAACTCTCTTCCGGTGCATCAGTTTGTGACTGTACCGTGGGATTTTAACCCTGTCCCATATTGTCAGCCAAGCTCGCCCATGCCAATGGAATATGCACTTCTACGTCTTTGGAATGGCATGTTTGGCCGGGTCGAAGGTCAATATACTTCAAAAGGAATGCTTCTTAATTCTCGAGCCTTAAAATCACTAAATATCTGAGAGAATACATTTGATGGTGACCCTAGCTCAACAATTGTTTCTTGCTACTGTCCCACCAATACCAGTCTATCTTCCCTTGTTTGACACATTCTAAACACAACGTTCTAATCATCAGTGAAGATAAGAATGCTCAAATATGCAAAAACGAAAAAAACAAATTTAGCTTTACAACTCGTCAAACAGAAATCGGGAATATTAAGCAGAGAACAGGCTAGCATGCCAATATGCTAAATTTCAGAAAAGAGAGGGAAAACTATGGACCTACATCTTTGCATATTACTCTAAAACATCTGTATTTATTAACAAGAAGTGGATAAATAGCGTTGTGAACCATGAGACATACCACTCCTTTGAAGGAGTATCTTACGATCAAAGAATCGTCTCAATAAAGATGTGCCTGAATCTACACCGGAATAAAACAGGAACAATTAAAGCTTCACAATATAATTGGTCCTCACTCACCAATAGTGATATTAAAAATTAACTGTAAAAAACAAATTTGATACTCTTCAGGAGATATCTGAACGATATACTCCGAATGACGAATATGAAAACTTTGTTACCGCCCATACAGAAACAACAGCCAAACCGTGAACCAAATCTAAAGTTCCATTGGAGGCAATAGCAATATGCGAAAAACGAGATAACATGATAATAGCATCCTTACTTAATAAAAGAAACTTAACAAATCCTAATGTCAAAAACTTAATAAACCCCAGAGAGAACTTACTTACAAATACCAAAAAGAACAACTAGAATATATTCAAAGCCAAATCAATGAAATCAGAAACTATATATATATATTACTTGAAATATAAAAAAAAAATTCTCTTCTCGTCGAAAGCAACATAAACACACCCATAATCATTGTAGGTGATAGAGCATATGTCAATTTAAGTTGGAATAACGTAGACACAGTTAACGGTGCTTGTAGACTGTCAGTTTCTCGTCTATATATATGTATATATATATATGATTGTGTATGTGGGTGTGTCACCTACAATCATTTGTAGTGTTGTGTCTTGAGAAATTTGGTTGATTAAAACTGTAGCGTCCATATGCCCACTTCAAAAAGCAAAAATTGTATATTGTGATGTAAAGTGCACCTCGAGAGCTAAACTAAAAGCTTCCAGCCCCAAAGAAAGAATTCAAAAATTTAATGAACATTTCAAGAATCTGCCAGGTAACTATCCTAAGTCACTGATAAACCAATCAAAGATGATTAATAACCAACTATATATCAAACTAAGACAGTTTACGAAGGAAGATCTCGACGTAGTACTGAAAGAAAAATTAAAAGCTGATGGCATTGGCAGAAACTACAAAGTTTCCGACTTTATTGATTTGCCTTGTGAAGGCGCGGACTGCTATCAACAGGTTATCGATACATTTGGAAGACTGGCGTATCTTATAAAAAAATACAACAAAATTTCTTTCATACAGTGGCTGGATCCCTATAACTGTATGGAAGCACCACATGAACACTAATAAAACGTGTGAGGAAATGGGAACTTCTCAAGAATGGTACGTGTCGTTTTGAACAAATCTTGGAAGCATTACCCCACAACTGCTGTACAGCCGCTAACCTCGCATCTCAAAAAACATCCAAGTAAGATGATCAATAAATACGGGATACTGCTGGAACAGTAAAGATAAACTCATCAGTGATATTCGTCAATGGACTCTTACACATGGACACACCAGTGTTGGCCAAGCACTAACGATTAACATCTGCCCAGTACAAACAATGGATGTAGTTTGGACGACTTTATGGGAGCGATGGATCATAAGGATGAATGGGGAGAGAGAATCAGGGAAATCCATGTTGTCTGCGTGACTTGATGATGATGATGATGATGATGATCTTTGACAATTCTTTTATTTACAATTGACTAAATTCGTGGTGCATTCAATAAGTTTCCAGACTTTTTTGTACAGGCATCTGAATTTGTCGTAGACTATCGAAAATTCACTGTTATTGCTATAGATCTTATGAGATGACTGACCAATTTTTATGATTTCAGCTTCAAATGAACAGCTACAACAGCAATTGGAATACACCCTTCTAAAGCCTTACTGTCACAGCTGGTGAATTTCAAAAATGCAATCAGGAGTTTAGAAGAACGATATGCAATAAAATTGTGTTTTAAACTTAGAAAAAATGCCATGAGATGAAAGCTGGATCTACTGCTATGACCCAGAGACCAAGAGACAGAGTTCCCAGTGGAAGCATGCTGGCTCTCCAAGACCAAAGAAGGCCAGACAGAGCAAATCCATCCACAAACTTTTGATGATCCCTTTTTTGACAGCACTGGCATGATCTACATGCACTGGGTTCCCACTGGACAGACAGTCAACAAGAAATACTATGTTGAGGTTTTAAGGGAGTTCAGGAGGAGATTCCCTCTGAAGACCCCTGCACTCTTCAAAACGGCTCAGTGGCATTTCCACCAGGACAATGCACGAGTCCACAACTCCATCCTTGTCACAGACTATTAGACCAAGATGGGCATTAAGATAGTTCCTCACTGTCCCTATAGTCCAGACCTTTCTCCCTGTGACTTTTGGTTATTCCCTAAGCTCACAGGCTGTCGTTATGAGACAATTGATGAGATGAAAGAGGCTGTGACGAAGGTGATTGACACACTCACACAAGAGGACTTCCCTGGGGCCTTCCAGACGTTGTTGGAACAATACAACAAGAGCATTGCAGGCGGAGGAGATTACTTCGAATGGGACTAGAATTTCATGTGTGTACTATCAATAAAAGTGCCCCTACGAAAAAAGTCTTATCTTACGCAGTTTAGCATATAGCAACTTGAGAACTGAACTATTCAATGTACAAATATATTTTCTGGGTAGTTGCTTTTTCCCTTCTCTCTCTATCTCTCTCTGTAAGTGAGTGTGTATACACTCGTTCATACAAATACGTACCTATGTATGCATATATGTTTTTTCAAGGCATGGGTCGAGTTTATTGTGTTTTGAAACGAATTTGACTCCACACATATATATATTTTAAGTTAATTTCTGTGTGTGTATTTGCATGTGAGTGTGTGAAGTTAGGGTCTGTTTGTATATATGTGTGTGTGTGTGTATAAATGAAGCGTTGGAAACTGTGTTGTTGGGTAAAAAGAGGAGATAACTCTCAGTGTTTTTTTTATTTCTGCTTTTCCTGTACATTTTCTCTTATTCCGATAAAGAGTTACTTTTTTTAAAAAAATCTCTTTCTTTTCTTTCTTTTTTCCTTTTCTTTTTCTTATCTTTCTTTTTGTTCTTGTCTCAGATATCATACTTGATGACCATAGTGGAAAGTCATCAGTTCCAAAATCAAGTGTAAATTAAGCTCTCGCTGTTTACGATTTTGCAGAAAAGGTCTATGGTGTGAAGTTGATACTTGGTTGGGGAAGATCTCTTTGTGAAGAGCGATGAACTGGTTGACGTAATTAAAATAATGGGTACTTTCATCTCGAATGAAAAACCATGTTAGTACATTGTTTATTCGCGGAAGTTTTGGAACATGATAAATATATATATATATATATATATATATATATATATATATATATATATATATATATACTTATAATACAAGATATATAAACATATATGTAAAAATGATAGTGTTTCTCATAACAGGATTGTTAGCAAAGTGGCTCGTGTAGTCAGTATTTATCTACCTGTCGCAATTCGCATATATCGTAGAAGTTCTTATCTATCTATCTATCTATCTAAATTTGTTCCTCACAATCGATCTATCAACGACCGTTTGTATCTCTCTCTCTCTCTCTATATATATATATATACTAAGATATAGACGAAAATATTTGTTTCTTTTTCTACGATTATAACACGTATTGTTTTGTTAAATTTTTGTACGTTTCTCTTCATGTTATAAAATTGTCCTCTCATAGTTTTATATCATTCGTATTTTAATATAACCGATCATTCAAAATAATCTATCAACAGAAAATGCTCAATATTGACTTTGACATCTCGGTAAAGTTTGGATGTATAGACTAAACCCGTTCCACTCTAAACATGTATTTCTGATCGACGTGCAGATCAGTTGGAATCCCGTGTGAAATCTCACTCTCAACACTACTGGTGGAATGGTGGGGCGCTTATGATTCGAAACTGTCCCGATGGCACAGCCTCAGTCATGGATTGTCTTGCTTGATATTCTAAAAATGTGCTAATTCTTATAGGCCAGACAAACGGGTGTTTCCCAAACTGATAAGTCATGTAAATTTCCTCTAGTGACGGATATTCTGGATAGGATAAGTCTTTTCTCCGGATGACCAATAAAACCAGTGGATTAAATATAAACAGTTCCACAACTGTATATTAAGTAAAATGCAATGGACTATTGGATGGCTTCTATAGTTATACAAAACAGAATACAGCATCTAGATTGCTATATGTGTTTCGGTCTTAAGTTAACTCTTGCAACTTACCGAAACGTCATTCACTGATAAGCGCGTAGGTATAATGATATGCAGTATATCTCGGACAACTGCAATAAAATACGAGACGATCCTTCCTCTTCGCAGTCGAAACACCAACCAAGTATTGCTATTTAATATCAATAATTTTATTTAGCATAACTCATTCGTTCACACACAGTTAAATGATTCCAAGTATTCTTATGTATCACTAACAATTCAATTAGTCATTTGTTTATACACAGTTAAATGGTTAAATGGTTAATTTAACATAAGTCATTTGTTTGCACACAGTCTATTTGGCACATAGATAGGACCCTATTAAGTGCTACCATTCCTGGCCAGAGTAGACCTGGGAGAAATGGCAATAAACGGGTACTCCACTTTCCACAAAGCTCCAAAACTGGAGCCTCACCATTAGACGCAGTCTAAGTGTCATAACCAGGACACTGGCTGGGGAGGGGGTGAGTCTTACGCCTCTGCAGAGATACAGTCAGTGTATTCTACTGCCCCAGCCAACTGAGTTATCTCTGTTGATCGATGCCATAGTTGTTGCAATTTAAAAAAATGTCATTAAAGTTAAAAGTCTTTCTTTTATGCTTTAGATAAATGTAATATAATGGGCGAGGGATTTCGTTTTATATATCTTATCTTTGGGTTTAGTTAGGCTGAGAACCTTTCGGCTCAGCACATGGGTTAGTTAGGTGCAAACTTGAGCACAGGTGTTGACGCGCTCTCGAGGAGGATGCGTCGTTCACAGATGTCAAAATAAAAATCCCAGAGAGAGGATGTGACCAGGGATGTGAATGACGTCATGCACTGGAAGCGTGCGCGGAGGATTTTGGGAGATTTGAAAACGCCAGGAGTTGAGAACTAGACTCCGAACGAGAAGGGTGTACTGGCAGAGGCCAGACGAATGCGCGCTACGGGCACCACACGAGATGGGGGGCAGATGAAAAAGCCAGAATAGAAAGAATGTGTATCACTCTCCTTATGTCGAAGAACCCTTAAACTCAAAGGTAATAAAAAGTTTCGTACCTGAACTAAGAAGTCGTAAGTGTTTTTCGTGTTTCGGGATTCCTATGTTCTATGTATATATGTTATGAAAACTTTATGTACATTTCACATATCCGTGTCATGGGTATGTTACATAAAGATCGGTCAACCATTGTTGTTAATAATTTTGTCTTGTTTTATATTTTATCTTTATAATTTCAGTTATTTGCTATTGCAAGTTATGGAGGAGATCGTAGCATAACGATTATCGTCTTGGGAAATGAACACGACTCGATTTCAAATCCTAGAACAGTGTATTTCCATTTCTCATGACACTCACACCCTTGGGAAAGTTATGAAATCAACCATCTCCTTCCAGCTACTGATAGAACAAATGAGCTATTTAACATATATACAGAAGGTTCACGAAAAATTTATATCAACTTATTTTGTCAATACATGAGACCTTGGTTGCGTCCTGATTTTTGCCAGTCTTTCAGCTGTTTGCCGATAAGTTCTGTGTCCTCACAAAGTTGGTCTCTCTATCACTTTTGTGGTTGTTCAGTAAGACTTTTGTTAATAAAATTGTTCTTCTTTGAAAGGTTAACATTACTGGAATTGTCTTTATGTACCATGTGACTAAACTACTTCAATCTTGTCTTCTTGATAATTGATTTTATTTGGTATTTTTAGTCCACTCATCATGATGTGATTTATGTGTGAAACTCCTACTATCGTCATGAGACAATTATTTTCTCATACATTTATTTTTCTGTTGTCTTCCTCCTTCAAACTCAAAGTAGTTTTAGCATGCTGGCTCCTAGGATTATTTGAGTATAGTATTAAAGAAACCTGCCTGATTTTGAGATATCTTTCTATTTCCAGATTTTTTTAAAGTCTGCTTAATGTTGAAGCTAAAAGTGCTATTCTTCTTTCATAAACCAAACCTCCACTGAACTTCAAAATATAAATTATTTTTCGAGTTATTTTCTGTTCTCTTCTTCCTTCAAATTTCAGAATATAACTTTTTCAGATGATTAGTGCATAGTATAGACCAGGGCTTCTCAAAGTGGTCCATATAGACCCCTGGGGTGAAAAAATGGCAGGGTGAATAAAAAAATAATGGTCCTCAGGAGATGAATCTACTAGTGTGTATTTACAACTACTTTTATAACTGTTGGACAAAAATCCCTGGATTATATAGATTAGTTGCGAGATATTGAACACCTTGTATGATATCTGATTGGGTGTGGCGCCATCTTGTAGAACGTTTGAAATTACACGTTACTTCAAATTATGAATGAGACAACGCTGGTTTGGTTTGGTTTGGTTTTATGGCACATCAACCATTGTAGGTTATTAATGCCAAATATATTTTAATACTTATAAAAGTAAAGCTGGCGACTTTACTCGAGGGCGACCAGAAGGCTCTCTTTTCAGTAGCTACTACACTGAGGTCAAGGGGAAGGCGCTACTCCTTTCCCTGGATTGCTCTACTTTACACTTGATACGTACCTTATATTGCTGAGGTACAAAGTACCATTTTTAAAGTCTTTGGTGTGACGCGACCTTCGATTGAACCTAGGTCTCCCGGATCATTGGTGAACACTCTGCACATTAGGCCAATGAGCCGGTCCTTACTTTTAATACATATAAACAGTTCTATTTCAAACAATTCAGTTAAGTAAAAGTACACAGTTTTAATGTCAAAAACAGTTCTATTTCTAGCAATACAGTTTCGCATAAGTACACAGTTTCAATGTCAAAAAACAGTTCTTTTTCAAACAATTGGAAACTTCTTAAATTCGATAAGGATATTTGAAGTTATATAACGCTATTCAAAAAATGATTTGTATCAAATATGAATTGTTACTTGAATACGCCCCATTCGACCACTGCAGAGGAGTAAGACTCCCGACAAAAACAGGTACCCTGGGTATAAGACTAGACTACATCTAGTGTTGAGCCTCTACTTATGGTATTCTTGAGAGTCTGGAGTACTTCTTAATCACCATTACTCACAGATCCACTCTAATCCGAAGTTATAGTACCTGTTAGGGTTCCATCAAAGGATTAAACAGAGCACTTTGAAAATTATTAGGATTCGATTGAAATACTTGAAAAACATTTAACAGTATAAAAATAGCCGTAAATAACCCAAAAGGGGTTTATATGCCTTTAAACAAACCAAAAAGTTTCGTTCCCACTGCAACTCGCTTATTCTCACTAAGATCGACATTCTACAAGCCAAAAAGAATGAAGATAAATAGGCGTCGACTCTATGCTCTTCACTTTCCCTTCCGCTTTAATAAATAACACCCTTAAACAGTTTTTCCGTTTCTTTGGGGGATTTTCCGTCAGGTATAGTATTATCGACATTAGTTTTGCCAGGAATTTTTTTTACATATTTTAATCATAGTTGCTTTTTTATTGCCTCATCATTCGACAGCGTTAATTTGAAACAATGATAAAGGATATATAATGGAGAAAGCAAGGAATTAAGTATGGTTAAGCTCAACCAAGTGAGCACGTACGATGCTACAAACATTTGACGAATTGAGTCACCATCAATAGAACCTATTACGAACTCATTATGTATGTATTTACCCAAAGTGTCCTTCACTTGTAAGTGGTGACACTGGTTTAATATTAAACTTGAGTTCAGATGGTTTAAATTGAAAGTTTTTCTTCTCTTCGGTCGTTTGGCATTCCAAGAGTCCAGCCTACCAAACTACTTACCCGTAACTGGGAAGGTTGGATTTGGTTTGGTTTTGTTAGGTTAGGTTTCATGGCATTGTGGGTTACTTAATGCCAAATCCATTTTTATACATACAAATAGTTCTACTTCAAACAGTTTAATTTAGCATAAGAGTAGATTTTTGTTTGCACACAGTTAAATGTAAAAACAGTTCTACTTCAAGCAAGTACGCAGTTTAAGTGTCAAAAGTTCTATTTCAAACAATTCAGCTTAGCATTAGTATACAGTTTTAATACCAAAACCAGTTCTATTTCAGATAATTCAGTTTAGCATAAGTAGACAGTTTAGTTCTATTTTACCCATGGATAGGACCCTATCAGGTGTTACAACTCCGAGCCTGAGTAGAACTGGGAGTGATGGCAATGAAGTGGTACTCTGCATACCCCAAATCTCCAGTATTATTGGAGCATCGCCATCCGATTGCTTAGTGTCATCCAGGACACTCGTTGAGGGAGTCTTACCCTCTGCAGAAGTGCAGTCGGCGTATTCTACAGCAAACTGACATGGCCAAAACTGAGGAGGGTAGATGTTTTTGTCCAAAGTGAAGTGAAATGTAAACTGCCTCATCAAGAATTTGAACCCGGTTCGCCCACTCCATTTCCTACGATAACGAATCCGGTATGTAAGTTCTTGTACATCTAAAAGAAAGAAAAGTGAATTATTGCAGAAAACTTGCTCTCTTCATCCATGTTATTGTGCTGCTTTTTATCTATTGCAGTTGTCGATAAAAATACCTCCCGTTCATTTTATAATGAACTGGACACATTTTTATCGAGGTACTACGAGCACATTGAGCGGGGAATTTGCTTTTCAGTATACAAACTTATGGCATAAAAATGGCAAGGAAACGATGCTTATTTTAGCAAACTTGATCGACATTCTTGGCTGGACGTTCATTGCCTAGAGACAGGCTAAAACATATCCGTGAAAAAAATTACTCAGCATATTAGATTAAAAATGGATAATAAATTTTCATTAAAATGTCAGATCGATAATGTAAATTCAGCAAAAAGATGAGCCAACAAAGCAATTATAATAAAAAGATTATTAGAAAAATAATAAATCCCGAAGCGATGAAAGTGAAGAGGAAGAATTAACTGTCGTCGTTGATTGGATGAAAAATATCTTAATTTTTCTTTACTCTGTCACTTCCTATCCTCATTTTTGAAGAGTAGAAATTTAATGAATAGTTTAAAAAATGTTTGCCATTTACACAAATATCAGTGATATTTACTTATAATTCTTGTATTTTTTCCATGAATTCTTGCTTAGAGCCTAAATTTCATATCAGTTGATTAAACTACTGGTTCAAGAAATTTGATTTTATATAAGTTTAAAATTGAGTTTTGTTCTTTTGAAATGTCGAACACTTGAATAAAACTTATGTTAACTTTTATTTTATCGGGTCCGGCAGAATGATCTGCTAGGTGTGGTTTGGTTTAGTTTACGTATTTAACGACATATCAACTCTTTAGGGGTAGATGTGGCAATAAACTTTATCTTTGATACAACTTTTAAATGAAGATAAATATATCTTCATTTAAAAATTGATTTATTTGTAAAAAATTGATTATTATCAACGTTCCATTACAATCATTTTCTTTTAAGTTGATTTTTTTTTTTATTTGTCTTCCGAAATTATTTATTTAAACACATTTATATGATATCAATTACTCCGAGCAAAAACATAATTTACACACAGATATATGGCTTCAAGCAACTGTTATTATTTAATAATAATAATAATAATAATAATAGACGAAACCATCAATCCCATAATAAGCGAATGCAGCAAATTAACACTGAAGGAGTAGATGACTAGACACGACTGGGTGGGCAAGGTGATCCACTGGGAAATGTGCAAGAAATTTATATTTGATCATACGAATAAATGGTATATGTACAAACCAGCATCTGTCCTGGAAAATGACACACATAAACTTCAATAGGACTTTGATATACAAACGGATCATCTGATTATCTTATAATTATCAACCAAAAAAAGAGAACTTGCAGAATTGTGGACTTTGCTGTCCCGGCTGACCACAGAATAAAACTGAAAGAATGTGAAAAGAACGTTAAGTACCTCAACCTTTGCTAGAGAATTGAAAAAACTATGGAACATGAAGGTGACAATTATACCAATTGTGATTGGTGCTTTTGGTACATTAACCAAATGATTATTAAAGGGACTGGAGGACTTGGAGTTTGGAGGACGAGTGGAAACCATCCAAACTACAGCACTATTGAGAACGATCAGGATACTGAAAAGAGTCCTGGAGACTTGAGAAGACTTGCTGTCACTCAAACTCCAGGGAAAGACCATCAGCTAACGCTGATGTGAAAAACTCTCAATGAGTAAATAATAATATTTAAAAAAAACCTAAAAGAGAGATAAGTACCTAGACCTTGCTAGAGAACTGAAAAAACTATGGAACATGAAAGTGACAGTAATACCAACTATAATCAGTGCACTCGGTACAGCATCCAAGGGATTGGTACCGAGACAGGAGGACTTGGAAATAAGAACACATGGGGAGACGATCCAAACAACAGCATTGTTAAGATCGGCCAAGATACCGAGAAGAGTCCTGGAGACTTCAGGACACTTGCTGTCGCTCAAACTCCAGCTGAAGACCATCAGCTAACACTAGTGTGAAAAACTCTCAAAGGAGTAAAATAATAGTGCCTACCAAATAGTAGACTTCGCTGTCCCAGCAGACCACAGAGTAAAATTAAAAGAAAGCGTAAAGAGAGATAAATACTTAGACCTTGCAAGAGAACTAAAAAAAGTAAACTATGGAACGTGATGGTGGCGAGTATATCCATTGTAAATTGCTCTCTGGGATATGCATATTAACCGTTGCCAAAGCTGGACGTTCCAGCTGTGTAAATAATGTGATTGCTGGACGCACCTGTGTAAATGAGCGGAAGCACGTCACGTGGGTGATAATCGGAATACGTGGGCGTTGTGAAATTATATATTCACGGCTCACAACAGATACGGATAGTCCTGCGGGAGTCAATCTTCAATCAAGAGTCTTGAATCTAGATAAGACCAGTCATGGAGAACGGCCGACAGTCGCCTGGTGAGGTAACGGTCCCTAGTGGTTCCTGACAGGAAAACAGAAGAGGCAAAGATGTAAGGCTCTGAAGATAACACAGCGTGGTATGGTCAAGAGAAGAAGTTATGGGTCAATATGGCAGTCGCTCTTCGTCTTCCTCTATTTCCCTGTCTCTCTCACACATACGCCAGTGCGACCTCTTTCGAGAAATTAAGTATAAGAATTATATTTTTGTAAAGAAAGTGTTCTGCCTCATCATAATGATTTCTTCATTCATCGTTCCTTTATTTCGGCTATATAACATTTGAACAATCACCAAAGAATTGGTAAAGGGGCTGGTAGACTTGGAAATAAGAGGACAAGTGGAGACCATTGTGCAAAAAACTGAAATCTTACCTTACTATTGCATATTGAACTTTGATAGAGCCGTCAGTCAAAGGCTTTTGGAGCAGGATGTTCCAGTTGCGTAAACAAAGTTATTTTCGGAAAACAAGCGATGGGTGGGAGTAAACTGCTCACTTGGGTTGACATCCTTTTTTATTTTGGGTGGGGGTAAAGCACGAAACAGGACTCATGCTTGGACTACTTGCTGGATGATATACGACAGGTAAATCCGGTATGAATGTATTAGAAAAAATATATAAAAGTTTATAATCTATATGTTAAATTAGATGTCATATTTTTCATTGTCCACAGCAGAATACGGAAAGATCGGGTGGGGTGTTTTGGGTGAAGGTCAATCAGTGACTCATCAACCATTTTAAACATCGGGAAGCTTTTTTTATTCTTTTACTTCAGGCGAGTTTTTCACACAAGCGTCTTTCATAGGATTCTAAGTGACAGAAGTCTTCTCTGGTCTCGAGGTCTCTTTTCGGTATTCTTGTTGATTTCAACAATGCTTTAGTTTGGATGCCCTCAATCCGTCCTCCGATGTCCAACTCTTCCAACTTCCTTTCCAATCCTTTGCGGATTGTTCCAAGTGCGCCAATTACAATTGGTATAACCGTCGTCCTCATGTTCCACAGTTTTCTTTGTTCTCTGGCAAGATTCAGTTATTTGTCTTTCTTTTCGTTTTCTTTGATTTTCACACTGTGGTTCGCCGAGACAGCAAAATCCACAAGTTCTCTTTTTTTTGTTAATTATCACTGGGTCTGGTTTCTATCTGGGATAAGGTAATCTGTTTGTATCTCAAAATCTCAGAGAATTTTATGCATCTCTTTCTCCAGGATGGATTCTGGGTTGTGCATATACCATTGGATAATGTGGTCAAATTTTACTTTCTTGCACAATTCCGAATGGATCACCTTTCCTACCCTCTTGTGTCTCATCTTATATAC
Organism: Sepioteuthis lessoniana; assembly: GCA_963585895.1. NCBI lineage: Eukaryota > Metazoa > Mollusca > Cephalopoda > Myopsida > Loliginidae > Sepioteuthis > Sepioteuthis lessoniana. Next base: position 19,322,503 of record OY757925.1, on the reverse strand, counting down.
GTTTTACGCAAGTTTCCTACATTCACTTTGTGATTAAAAGTTTCGTTTCTATCTACTCATAATCTACATTCAGTTGCGTATTATCTATTTCGGCTTTAGTATAATTGGTCCTTATAATAATAATAATTATTATTATTATTATTATCTATTCATTGACAGTTTTTCACATCAGTGTTAGGTGATGGTCTTTCACTGGAGTTTGAGTGACAGCAAATCCCCTCAAGTCTCTAGGACTTTTCTCAGTATTCTGGCCGATCTCAATAATGCAGTAGTTTGGATGGTCTCCACTCCTCTTATTTGCAAGTTCTCCAGTTTTCGGTGATTGTAACAAGATCACCAATTACTATTGGTATAAATGTCACTTTCATGTTCCACAATTTTTTCTATTCCCTTGCAAGGTCCAGGTATTTATCCTACTTTTCACTCTCTTTCAATTTTACTCGGTGGTCAACCGGGACAGTAAAGTCCATAAATTTGCAAGTTTTCTTTTTTGTTGTTGTTGTTGTTGATTATTATAAGGTCTGATTGTCTAGCCGAAGTTAGGTGATCCGTTTGTATGTTAAAATCTCATTGGAATTTGTGTGTCTCATTCTTCCGGACGGATGTTGGGTTGTTTCTATACCATTTTTTCGTATGGTCAAATTGAAATTTCTTGTACAATTCCCAGTGGGTCGCTTTGCTCACTTAGTCGTTTCTAGTCTTATACTCTTTCTGTACTTATTTGTTGCATTCGCTTTATTATTATAATTATTATTTTGTTCATGGGTTTCTGCATTAGCTCTAAGTGATGCTTTCTCCTTGGCGCTTGAATGTCAGCGAGTCTTTTCACAATCAAGTACTCTTACATGAATCCGGGCTGATTAAGAAGTTATGTGGTATGGATGATCTTAATTCCTCCTCTGATTATTCAACCCAGTCAGATTTTTAGGTTCTTAGAGAGTGTTCCAAAGGCTCCAGTATCACCAACATCATCATTTTTCAACTCTCCGGCAAGATCCAGGTATTTTTCCAGGCTATTGCCTTCTTTTACTTTACTCTGTGGTCTGCTGGAATGGCAAAATAATAGACGACAAATTCTCTTCCTAATTAAAAATTAGTCTAATCTTCTGGCCGGGATTGTGTGGTTCGTTTGTATCTCAACATCCCAGAGAATTTTTGCGTCTCAATTTTTTATGCATATAATGTTTGTCGGTATAGTCAAATTTCAGTCTTGCACAGTTCCCAGAGGAGCACTTTCCCCGTCTAGTTATGCCTTTGGGGGAACAGTTTCTAGATTTCACACAATTTAGGGATTTACGTTTTTATCTTTGCCCACACATAATTTACATTTATTATTTCGCCTTGTCGGCTGGGGCTGCAGAATACACCGACTGTATCTCTGCAGAGGGGTAAAACTCCCCCAATGAGTATCTTGGATAAACAATCTGAATATCAGGCTCCAGTAATGCTGGAGCTTTGGGGAATGCGGGGAACACATTCTTTGCCATCGCTCCCAGGTTCACACTAGCCCGGAGTGGTAATACCTGATAGGATCCTATCTATAGGTGAAATAGTACTAAACAGTGTGCTTATGCTAAAGTAAATTGCTTGAAATAGAACTGTTTCTTTGTATAAAAATTGATTTGGCATTAAATAATCTTAAATAGTCGATATGACATCAAACCAAACTGTCATATTTGCTATTCTGCATATTATCAAGTTTTGCTTTGATATTAGTCCTTATGGCATTATTTTGTGCTGCTATAAATAGAAATTTTGTATCTGTTTTCAGTTTTCCTTTCCCTAGCCATTGGTAGGTTATCTTATTTGTGATTTTTTTTAGTTTGCCGCTTAAATTATCCATATAGCCGTTTATTTTTCTAGATTTTTCATTATCGTTTTTCTGTTTGCCCTCAAGTTATCTCTGCAATAATAGTTATGAATGGATTCCGTAATTTATCTCCCTTTGCTCTTTTTTTTTTTTGTATATTTTCCGACTCCATGGTTTGTTTTATCTACGCAGTGTTGCTGAATCCTTTTTTTTCTTCTCACATGGAATCTGTCTCTATCCTCTCACGAATATATGGTCTTAGGCATTGTCGGGGGTGTCCTCACGGTGCAATCGTTAAAGCGATGAACAGCAGAATCGTAGAAAGCGAGTTCGAACTCCAGTCGCGCTATTTATTACATTCACTTTCGGACAAATACCCTTGGGAAAGTTATGAACCCCCTTATACTCCAGTAATATATATCTTGCCTTTGGGTTTAGTTAGGCAGAGAACCTTTCGGCTCAGTGCGTGGGTTATTTAGGTACAAACTTGACGCGCGCGCGGGGAGGATGTGTCGTTCACAGATGTCAAAATAAAAATTCTAGATAGAAAGGTTGACCAGCGGATGTGAATGACGTCATGCACCGGAAGCGCGCGCGGAGGATTTTGGGGATTTTGAAAAAGTCAGTTGAGGTGAGTCCTGTCTCGGAAGAAGACGGTTGACTTTCGCGAGCTCGCCGAAACTTTGTGTCGGGTGCGCACGTGGTTTGGGGCAGATGGAAAAGTCAGTATAGAAAGATGGTATCTCTCTCCTTATGTCGAAAAACCTTTTAACTCAAAGGTGATAAAAATGTTTCGTACCTGAACTAAAAAGTCGTAAGTGTTTTTCGTGTTTCGGGATTCCTATGTTCTATGTTATCTTTGTGAGTTATGGACATTATGAACGTTTTGCGTACCGCTATGAATATGTCTATTTCACGTATTCGTAATATGGGTATGGTACACTCCCAACTATGGGTTAAATAGTACAACTACTGTTCTTCTTGAAGGAGGGCTTTGGCATTAAAATAACATTGAAAGGTTGATATGCCATTAAACAAAGAAACCAAACCTTAGACATTGTCATTAATTTTTTGTACTCTAGTCAGTATTTCTAAGTTTCTTTCTTATCCAGCTTCAGAAAATTCCAGGAAGACTAACCACTAATGCTTTCCTTTGATTAGATTTCAGCAGTAGAATTTGGTTTCACGAAAGTTTCGTGTTTTTCTTCGGTCATCATCATCATCATGTCGTGTCGCTAGCACAGATATCCCTAACCATCTCTCGCCACTCCTCCCTATCGTTCATCGCCTCTGGTTGGTCTTCAGGGCTACATCCCGTATCCTCACATAGCTGCTGTATGTACGTTCGAACTGGGCGTCCTGCTTTAGCTCGGCCATATGTGGGGGTCCATAGGAGTACATCACTTATGAGCTCGTCCTTGCTTCTCCAGCAGTGTCCTGCGTGTCTGGTTCGTCTAACTTGGATAGTTTTCGTAATGGGGGGCAGGTGGCCGTATAGTTGGTGCCTTGTGGGGTTTTGCCACCAGGACTTGTTCAATATTGCTCGCAACATTCTTGTGTAATTGCCGTCTAGTGTCTTTTCCAGCCGTTTAGTTAGCGTCCAAGCAGTGCATCCATATGGCAGTATCGACACGACCGCTGCCTGGAAGAAACTGCGTTTCATTTTATCGGTCAGGTCTCATTTCCATGTGATCTGAAGCCTATCGATAGCTGTCCATGCCTCCGTTAGCCGTGTGTCGATTTTTTTTTTCGGTTGATAAGACGCTGCTTCCAAGGTAGGTGAATTTGTCTACCAGTTTCAGAGAGGTTCCGTCTAGTGTGGAAATGTCACCTGTTTGATTATAGTACATATATTCCGTTTTGTGTGCATTGACATGGAGTCCCTTCGGTTCTTCTTTCTTTTTTTTTCTTTTATCTCCGTTTGCTTGATAATGTATGCTTCTAATATTCCCTGGTATTTGTAGTTTATTTATTTCCTGATTGAACATTATATTCCTTCTTTTGTTTTTCTATTTTCTTAGATTTAACGCCTTTTGAGTCTGGAAGAGTTGAATCTTTGCAAACAAAATAATAAAGCCTATGAATTTGCAGATTAGATTTTTTCGTTTCTCTTTATTACCACCACAACATATTATCTGACAATGCAACACCTTTATTGTATAAAAGTATGTAAGGTTAATCTTCCCGAACAACGTCGGGTAACGCAGTAAGTAAAAATAAATACAAAACGCTGAAACACTGGTGCATATTAATCTGAATATTTTCCGTGATTATAGTTAAAATCCGCGTCGATATTCACAAGGTTATTATCACAATTGAAAGTAGAATTGATCATTCCAAGAAAGAACGATGGACAATGACCGAACAAATCTTCGTCGATTCTGATAAGCAAATTTTTCCGTCTTTTAAAGAAGAAATAAGCCAATTGATCAATCTTATATCGTTTTTGGCCCTTAAAACATCTGTCGGTGTATTGTGTCCCGTTTTGAACGTTCCCATCAATAAATAAACGCACCGGATTTTGATTCTTTTCTAATGATCAAATTAACGAATTGATCAGTCGAATACTAAATAGGGAATTAGCACATAGAAGAATTTAAGTATTTGCCCTTTTCACCCTTAACTGATCTATTAAGAAACAACAAAACTCTATATCTCCTTCCCCCTCTCTCTCTCTTTCTCTCTCTCTCTCTATCTCTCTCTCTCTCTCTATCTATCTATCTGTTAGTAGCCACATTCCAACTTAATCTCACACATACATATATTTACATGGCCCAGTTAACTGGGGCTGTAGAATACACTGACTGCATCTCTGCAGAGGGATAAGACTTCCCTATCGAGTGTCCTGCATATAATACTAAAAATTCTGATGATGAAGATCCAGTAACGCTGGAGCTTTGGAGAATGCAGAGTACTCCTTTATTGCTATCGCTCTCATGTCCACTCTGGCCCGGAGTGGTAGCAAATATGGATCAAATATGTGCTTATGCTAAACTGAATTATTTGAAATAGAAATGTTTTTGAAATTTAAACTGTGTACTTATACTAAACTAAATTGTTTGAAATAGAACTGTTTCTATGAATAAAAACGGATTTGGCATTAAATCACGTACAATAGTTGATATGCCATGAAACCAAACGAAGCCAAACCAAACCAAACCAAACCAAACCATATATTTATGTGATTAAAAAATTCCAAAGCACAAATAGCACAAAGAAATTTTTATAAAATCAAACTTCATAAAAATTTGATGATGAATTTTCTTATATTCTAAATATGTCTTAAAAGTCTGTGTATAAATACACAAAAATATAAATAAAATGAATTGCCAAAATAATTACAGACGGTTGTAATCACAATTAAATATTTTTTTACTAAAATTCACTTTTCATCCAATAATTTCTAAAAAAATTTTTATTAACATTCAACAATTAGTTGATTTTTATAGTTTAAAAAGGCGTGTTTTATGCGTAAAAAATTTCTATGTCAGGTTTCCACAAGGCAAAAAACTTTCTATAACAAAATATTCCCAGTTCAAAGAAAATTTATATTAATTTTTTCCAATTTTTCTTCTTGATAATGACATAAAAGAATTGTCAGTAAAATTACAATTCGTACAAATTCGATGATATTTTTTTCTTTCAGTTTTGAACAAATTTCAAAAGTCCGTGTTTGTACCTTCAACCTCAGTCAAAAGTTAACTGTTGAATCCAATTCTCCAATAAGGTAGAATAAAAGTTAAAATTGAATTGAAATTTAAAAAATACTTTTATTCATTTAATAACTTTTTCTGAAAGATGTTTGAAAAAATCGATTTCAAACATGAATATAAGTAGAAATACCGATTTGAAAAGGTTAATTAATTTAGATCGAACAGAAATAAATTAGATATTGCTTATCTAATATCTGAAATAGAAAAGAATTATTTAATCCTATTTTGTAGCGAAAATCCTTCGATTTAAAAACTCATATGCAACATAAAAGTCGTTGGCGACCATAGTCAAGTGTGACCTGAAGGCTTTCTTTTCGATAGCTATAGAAGGGGAGCGCGCTACTCCTTTCCAGGTAATGCAACATAAAGTCAGATTTCATTTTAAAGAAAACAAATGTTCTAATTTTACACTTCTCGTAAAAATAATAAATGAAAAAGTTTCACCTTTGCGAAAATAGCATGTATATCTTCCTCGAAGATATTTGTTATTTAATGGCATATCAACCTTCTCGAGTTATTTAATGCCAAATTCATTCTTTGAGAAAGACAGTAGTGGTACTATTTAACCCATAGATGAGAGTATAAGGTGGTTCATACCTTTCCGGAGGGTATATGTCCGAAAGTGAACCCTTGAAGTTCAAAACTGTTTTTGTGTTCCATTGATTATGAGAAGAGAGTTTACAGCTAATTCATTGAACAACAATAGACTGTCAGTTAAAATGTCTAATTGGAAATGCTTAAAAGGTTACGAAAAGATATTCTAAGGAAAATTCTTGAGTTCTACTCTGAAAAATGGTTCTCCTTCATGAAAATACTCCTGAGTATAATGCGTTCGGAGTTCGCGAGTTCCTGGCAGAGAAATCTACAATAAAAATCGACCATTCACCAGAGTTAGAGCTCTGTGATTTTTTAATTATTGAAAATCTTTGGTATTCTCTAAATTTTCGTTATTGATTAGTTAATAATCCGAAGACATTTATATTAAAAAAAAGTAACAAAAGAATTATTGGCAGTGGATTTTATTCCGAAACACCTCGAACATTTGAACCAAAAAATATCTAAAGCTGTGCATTGAAACTAGGTCGCAAAGAAACTGATTGCAATATTTAAAACTGAAGAAATATTTACTTATTTACATATCTATTAATCTTTCAGGTCTTCAAATAACTACTTAAAATAGACGCTCTGTTTAGCAGATTAATGATGGGTCTTAATTTTGAAAAAATATGTTTATTTTAATGTTTATCCTCCACAAACAAAACTAGGCACACACACGCACACACGCACACGCACATACATATATATGAACACTTTGGTGAAGAAATTAGCGGTTGCCTCTAGAGTAAAGCAAAGCTCTTCTAACGAATTGAGCACTAAACAAAAGAAACAAAACAAAAGAAAGTTAATATATATACGATAAATTACCTAGTTTAGGGCTGCTGCTGGGTGTGGGGTTATGTTATCAGGCTGATATAAAGTTAGCTGGGTTTCGATCACAGATTGAAGTGTCTTGCATATTTAGCCACACTGATGAGTTGTGATGAACCTCTTTCGGTTCATCACAACTCATCAGTGTGGCTTTGGATGACAATCTACATATTGAAATGATAGAATGTGGTTAATCTGACAAGATGATAAAAATGAGTGGAAAGATAGATAAATCAAATACTTACAAAACTTAAGTGTCTTTAGACTTTCTCCCTCCCCCTTTCATACCTTTATATTCCCCGTTATCTTATCTATTTACACATTTGCTTAAATGTAGAAAGACTATAAGAATGTTTAGTCTGACGAAGTTCTTGGAATAAAAAGAATGAAGTATCACGATTGCGAAACTTTTGTAAGTTTATGATTTATCCATCTTTTCACTCATTTTATCACACACACACACACACACACACATATATATATATATATGAGTAAAAGTTAAAATTTGATAGTATTATCTACCATAATTTTTAAACAAAAGCAATAATAAAAGAGTAAAAAACAAATATCAAAATATAAAAACAACAACAAAAAACGCAAAGTCTGCCAAGCAAATATAAATATATATATATATATATATATATATATATATATATATATATATATATATATATATATATATATAAATAGATAAATATATTTCGATCCCGGCTTCGAGCGTCCTGCGTGTCTAGCCACACTGAAGAGTTCTGATAGAACGAAACAGTCTGTCTGTGGATGACAATATAAATAAATACATATATATATATATATATATATATATATATATATATATATATATATATATATATATATACCCAATCTATCCACCACTGGCAGCTTGCAACACAAAGTTTGGATTCGTATAAATTTGATATGGAAAATAAACTGATTTCCATGCTTAAAAAAGAGTTAATTTTTGTACAAAAAATAGGCATGAGAAGCTGTAATTTCTTTATCAGTATTTTTCCACTTTTTCACCCGACAATCAATTTTGTGAAATTCTAAGCAGTGAGATAAGTTATCTTTATTATTTTTGACTAAAAATATATATAATATTCAGATTGTATTTTTATAAGTAGATATTTAATGCATTTGAATGTATTTTCTGTAAAATTTCAACTGGCCAAGAAACAATGATAAATATATCCCATATTTATTCAGAATTTGTCCTTAAATTTGCAAAATCTCAATTACCACCGCGACGACAACCAAAAATTAACAAGTCTGCAAATCTAATCAAACTTCATTATATATATATATATATATATATATATATATATATATATATATATATATATATATATATATATATAATTGTCCACATTTTGCTAATTTTGTCTTAGCTTGGCAAGGATGAATTAGATGATGAGAATTTCACACCTTTCTTAAGTTATATTTCCAAGAAATGAAATGTTATTTCTGAGGTGTTATTTAAAATTTCAGAACAGCTCACATTGAAAAACAATTACTTTAATTAACACCGAATTTCCACCAGTGGCAATGTAAGAAATGGTTGGAAATTGTTTTTCCTATGTCAACTCTTGTTGGGTTATTCAGTGCCGAAGTCAGTGTTTTTCAAGCAGTTATTTAGTTTCAATTAACTTATGGTAATAAATATTTGTAAAGAAGATGACAGCAAAGTGGTCACTGCACATTTCCTAGAGACCCAGAACATTAATTTCATCATCAGATGTCTCATTCTCAGGACCACATTTTTTTCGGGTGTCTTACCGTATTTTTTCGACATCAACTTATGTGATCCATTATAAATTTGCTTAAACAATGTGTTTGTACAGATTACTTCCTAAAATGGAGAACAATTTCAATGCAGGGTTACAGCTATTTTGGGGAAAGAAAATTAATCTTAATTAAATGGTTGGTTGGTTTGTTGGGTTTTATGGCATATCAACCTTTGTAGGTTATTTAACGCCAAATCCATTTTTATGTAAAAAATCTGTTCTATTTAAAACAATTCAGTTTAGCATAAGTACACAGTTTTATGGTTAAAAACATTTCCATTTCTAACTATTCAAGCAGTTGTATGTAACAATTCGGTTAAGTGTAAATACAGTTTTAATTTCGAAAATCAGTTCTATATCAAATAATTCAGTTAAGCATAAGCACGCAATTTAAGTGTAAGTGCGGTTTAATTGTAAAAGTCATTTCTATTTAAAGCTATTCCGTTTTACTCAAACAATTCATTTTAGCATAAGTATGCTGTTAGTTCTATTTAACCCATAGATAGGGCCCTATCAGGTGCTACCACTCCGGGCCAGAGTGGACCTGGGAGCAATGGCAATTAGGGAGTACTCCTCATTACCCAAAGCTCTAGCATTGCTGGAGCCTCACCATCAGATTGTTTAGTGTCATACACAGGACACTCGTTGGGGGGTTCTTACCCCTCTGCAGAGAAGCAGTCGGTGTATTCTACAGCCCCAGCCGACTGGGCAAAAATCTTAATTAAAGCATTTAAAGAATTATACATATTTTTTCATATATCATCATCATCATCATGTCGTGCTGGTAGCACGGATATCCCTGACCCTCTCTCGCCACTTTTCCCTATCGTTCATCGTCTCTGGCAGGTCTTCTGGACTACATCCCGTATCCATACATAGTTGCTGAATGTATGTTCGTACTGGTCGTCCTGCTTTTGCTCGGCCATATGTGGGGGTCCATAAGAGTACATCATTTATGAGCTCGATCCTGCTTCTCCAGCAGTGTCCTGCATGTTTGGTTCATCTAACTTGGATAGTTTTCGTGATAGGAGGCAGGTGGCCTTATAGTTGGTGCTTTGTGGGGTGTTGCCGCCAGGACTTGTTCAAGATTGCTCGCAGCATTCTTGTGTAATTGCCGTCTAGCTTCTTCTCCAGCCGTTTTGTTAGACTGGGTTAAAATTTTATATAAGTATATTTCTATATATGAAAATTGATATATAATTCTTTAAATGTTTAAATTAAACTAAATTTTCTTTTCCTGGAATAGCTGTAACTCTCCACTGAAATTGTTCACCTTTTGTATACTTTACATATACATATGCAAATACAGGCAAATACAGGTCGACTCTGTTGTTTCAAGTTCGAACGGGTTTATTGATTTCTGACTTCTGTTCATGGCGACACGAGGAGAGAGACACAGATCTTAAAAGTCTATGCTAACCATACTATGCTGACCACACAATGCTGACGTTCGGCGCATCTTGTGATGTTTAAGATCTCTGTCGGTAGAGATCCGAAAAACCCAAGTACATGCCTCAATGGTTGAGAACTCAACTCTATGCCTCAATGCCAGAAACACAACTCTTTGCCTCCATGGTCCAATCTCAACTGACTCTTTTTCAAAATCCCAAAATTCTCAGGACCATTTCTTCCGGGCATGACATCACACTCCAGCCCCATTTCCTGTCTGGAGGTGTACAATGGCCAAAGTGCTGGACTGCAGCCTCGAAGTAAGTGAATTCGAAATTTAGTCCCATTATTACGTTCACTTTTGTACTAATATCCTTGGAAAAGGTGTGAACTCCTTTGCCCTCCAAAGCTATGGGTTGAATAGTATCACAGATGTTTTTTTTCAAAAATGGTTTTCGCATTTAATAACCCAAGAAGGTTGATATGCCATAAAGCAAAGTAACCAGACGAATATATATATATATATATATAATATATATATATATATATATATATATATGTAAATATTGGAAGGATACTATTAGTTAAAATTCTTGATTCACAGCTCGTCCAGTCTCACCAGCTAATTTCTTGTGTTTTTTTAAAGAAATCAGCAGACGGTTTTGCTAGAAATTGGCAGACCTTTTTTTCGTGCCTAACGGCTAACTGCCCCTAACACTGTCCTAGACTTGAACTCACTGAGTTTGACTTCCGGGCAAAAACCCGCGTTTTTCTGCTTCACCCAACGAAATACTAAATAAATAATAAAAAAATAAGTTTCTTGTCAGCAAACTTTGGATCATACTATTGCCAAATAGTTCAGTTTATTATAGTTTTAAAAAACATAATCCTTCCATTTCTTTGTTATTATTTAGAAACTCATTTCTTTCTTTCTTTGTTGCGCGTCTTTGATAATTTGTTAAACCTCTTCCTTTTCTTTGCTAACACTTTAATAATATTAAACACACAAACATCGATGTACATATACTTATATATACTATATCTCACTTGGTGACAGATTCATCCAGCCTTGTGCCACGACTAAGCTAAACTTAGGAAATTACGACATATATGCTATGCTGGCCAAGTGGTTAGAGTGTTCAACAATGATCCGGGAGTCCTGGGTTCAATCCCCGGTCGCGTCATACCAAAGACTTTAAAAAATGGTACTTAATACCTCCTTGCTTAACACTCAGCTGTATAAGGTATCAGGGGTAAAGTGGAGCAATTCAGGGAAAGGAGTGGCGCCCTCCCCTACGCCTCTGTGAAGTAACTATTGAAAAGTGAGCTTTCTGGTCACCCTCGACTAAGGTCGCTAACTTCAAATTTTACTACTTATACTTATACACACTCATACAAACATATGCGTCGCTGTATGCATTATTGCATCGAAATATACGCATCTAGATACTGAACTGCTTATCATCAGTCATGGTAATAATTCGATGACTGTGTTTTTATTCTCATCGACAGAATCCACCCTAATAGATGAGCAGATGTAGTTCCCCGATCGAACTATTTGACCCTGGCCATTGTCGCGTGGGATTCGTACGCCTAGCACCTGGTTAGGCATGGCGATGACCCGTCATTGCCTTTACGTTCACCATGCTGCTTCCCTTGGCTTTCGAAAAAAATCCTTCCCAACTCCTGCCTGTGATAAGTTTTAACTTTGTAAAAGTCCACAGGTAACTTTTTAAATTCATCAGAGTCCTTATTTAGGGTTCATTGCATTTTTAGAGGCATTCTATTTTTACGCAAACTTAGGTTTTCAAACTGAAATAAATTCTTAAAGTATTAACATCTTTTAGCTCGTTTTTTATGGTTAAACGGGAACTTGGAATTACAGTAATAGTCTTTTTGCATTTAAAGCACAGATAATATACAGCAGTGATTTTACACATAATAAAATCTTTCATGCATTTTAAAATGACAATGAAGTAAAAAGACAAAATAGCTAACCGTGAGTTGACCAAACTCATAGACGATATGCTCCTGTGGACTCCATCACATGGACGAGCAAAGGCAAGACGACCAGCTAGAACCTATGTACAACAGCTCAGTGCCGATACAGGATATAGCCTGGAAGACCTGCCAGGAGCAATGGACGATTGAAACGGGTGGCGAGAGAAGGTCAGGGAGATCCGTGCTGGCAGCGTGGCATGATGAGGGTGCTTATCAGCATCATCATCTTGCTACTAGCATGACTTGACTCTCTCTCTCACCATTTATCTCTATCGTCCATCATTTCCTGTCTCCATACAAAGTTGTAGATAAATTCTAGTTGGTCGTCCAACACTTGCACGTCCGTGTGAAGGAGTCCATAGGAGAACGTCGCTTATGAGTTCATTCTTACTTCTTCAACTTTATCCCCTATGTGTAGTCCGTCTTATTTGGATGGTTTTAGAGATGGGAGGTATGTGGCTGCTGTTTTGTGGGATGTTGCTTCCGGGGTTTGTTAAATATAACTCGTAGCATTCTTGTGTTATTTCCGTCTAGCTTTTTCTCAATTCAATTAGTCATCGTCCATGTAGTGCAGCCATATAGTAGTATGGACATGACCGCTGTTTGAAAGAAATTACGTTTTATTTTATCGGATAAGATTGACTTCTATATGATCGATAACCGATCGATAGCAGCCCATGCCTTTGCTAGCCGCATATTGATATCATTTTCAGTTGATGAGACGCTGCTTCCGAGGTAGGTGAAATTGTCCACTAGTTTCAGAGAGACACCATTTTTTTTATTAAAACACGTGATCTGTTTTGCTGTATTGACATGAAATCCAATGCCACCTACTGCTTGTTGCAGACTATGCAGCAGGGATTCGGCTTTGATTAGTGCATTTGCCAGGAGCGCTATACCATCTGCGTAGTCTGGGTCCGTAATAGATCGTGCAGGGTTTCGTCTGCTTCTTGCATTTTTTAGAGTAAAAAGTCGGTGGGTATGAAATGTTGACTGATGATTACAATAGCTTTTAAAAAACATTTACGATCCCGGTCGCCCCAAAATTTTCACCTTAATTTTTCAAATATATATATAGCCATCCACAGACAGGCAGTTCCGTTCTATCGCTTGAAGCCGGGATCGAAACCTGCCCAACGTTAGACTTAGTATCAGACGGCTCGGCCAACAAGCGTACCACGTTGGCTAAGGGAATTATAAGGTATTATATAGAAACAGCCACAGCTGCGTCCGTTTGTTTATGTTTTTATACCCCAAGGAATCCATGACACCTGACATTGATATTACATTGGATTTTGACCCCAAATTCTTGCCCTTGTCTTTTTATCTCCCCTCTTTCTTTATTTATCTATTCATTTTTGAAAGAATATTTTTTGAAATTTTTTTCTCTCTATCAAGTGATGGCTATCTGAAGGTTGGTTGCTCATTTGGAGTGGCTAGCTGAAATGAATTTATTAAGCCAAATGACGGTCTATTGAGTTTTTCCTCCACTAAACAATTCAAACTTCAAACACGAGTGAGTTTAAGCTCATTGAGTAACCCATTCACTTGTCCTTGTGCCATATATGTTCTCTGACGAGACCAATAAGCTGGAAACATACACGTGCGTAAGAACGAAATAAATAAATAAATCTTAAAAAATACAAATCTCTTTGTGGGCCTATTCCTTTCAAAATATTTCTTTCTCTCTTTGGACTTACAACGAAAAATTTTTTACATGTGTGTGTTTGTGTGAATGTCTTACACATTACTCACAATTACTCATATATGCATCTCCCTCCCCACAGCTAAGAGTAAAGAGTCTATGAGAAAGAAAACTGAATTCAAACCTGTTAAACTCAGCTTAAAATTGACCTCGTGTCACATTCTACCCTAGCTGGGTAGGCTTGGTAAATACATGTATGCATCTCTGTCTCTTTGTCTTTCTCTCTCAATATATATATAGTTTAGTTTCTTCGTTTAATGACATATCACCATTCGTGGGTTGTTTAATGTCGAATCTATCCATGTAGAAGAATAGTTGTGTTACTATCTAATTTATAAATGAAGAGATGGGTATGCAACTTCATACCTTTCCCAAAGGGTATTAGCCCGAACGTGAGTGTAATAGTGCGACTGGATTTCACATCTCTAACTACGACGTCGCATCCTAGCACGTTATAGCCGCTACACCGTGGACTCTCTCTCTCTCTCTCTCTCTCTATATATATATATATATTTGTATTTACGATATTCGTGAATACTATGCACATACAAGCGCACGCCTGAAACCACCCACCTACCCAAGCACCACACACACACACACACATACAAATTCTTCAAACTGAAATTTAATTTTAAATCAATTAGCCACAAAAAAGCAAGAATTTTGCCTCTTGAATCATTTATTTGCATATACATATTAATAAGAGAAGCACGAAGCAACTTCAATTATGAACGGAAGAGAAAACAAATATTTTCTTATTACTTATAATTCTTTCATTTAACATAGCTTTCGTACACGCCATAAGTTGAAAAAGAAACATAAAACAAAACTAAAAAACAACCCCCCTAAAAAAACCCACAAAAATAGAATAAAAATAAAATGAAAATAAAAACAAACAAAATAAAACCCCCCAAAAGTTCGTTTGTTTAGCTGACTCGTAAAATTTACAACTGTTAACACTTGTCTCTCTTTCCGTATTTCTCTTTTAGTTTTCACCTTTTAAATCGTTAAACTTGTTACAAGTCGAAGTATACCCACTATGCTGGGTGAGTGGCCCATTTTAGTTATATTTCTTCAGAGTCTAATGATTCGAAATTGGGCTGTTGTAAAAATAATGCCTCCAGTTTATTATTCATTTGCACAACAGCAAATACTGGGATATCACTGGTCTGATAGTAAACTGCATAACTGATGAGGCTCCACATCTTTAGCTTTGAGGAGGTTGGAGTCACTCTTTCGTTTTCCTTACTCCGGCATGGTATTACTTATTAGGATGTAATCCATGGGTTGAATATATGAGAAAAAATTAGTAGGATTAGAATGGAATACTTAAAACGATATAATGCAAATAAAAAAAATATTTGTTAAATACGAATAGTTACTTGAAACCATATAATTGCGTATAAATTATTATCAATAGATAGGAATACTTGAAACCATATAATTATTGATATTAGATTGGAATACTCGAAACTATAAAAAATAGTTTTGGATTGGAATACTTGAAACCATATTACAGTGTGTTTTTATCAAGAATAGTTAATCTAATCTAGATTTATTTACAAATGATTATTATTATTATTAGTCATTGACACCATATAATTACTTGCCAAAAATAGTGATTTTGCCATTACATAAACCAAAAAAGGTTGTTATGCCGCAAAACCAACCAACCAACCAACCAACCAACCAACCACTGATATTCAATAACATCGTTAGATTTAGCCAGTTTTCATCGAAAAAAATACTATTATTCCCTATAACTAAGGATATGGCCAAAGATATCAACCAAACCACCCCCTGGCAACCCACCGTAATAAGATGGCCAACCCGAAATAGTGGTCCTTCTCGTACTCTGCTATTCCACAACGTGAAAAGCAAATATATATGAAAAATGGCTACACAGGAGAGACATACCCGCCAATTTTAGTCCACGTAACAGTTGTGGGTCTATCGGAAAAAATTGCGTTGATATGAAACAGATGAATATTACTGAATTCATGTATACGAACAAAAAAAAAACCCCAAACGAAACGAAAGAAAACCCAAAAAAAAAACAAAAAAAAACAAACAAAACAAACAAAAACAAAAACCCTTACAAACAAACAAACGAACAAAGCTTCCACACAAAAGCGATTAGCAAAGAGTTAATTACAAATTAGGATATCAAATTTAGGAAAAGAAAATTCTAAGAAATTTCCTTTTTTTTTTTTGGTATTTCTGAGACTTCTCGCTTTAGAAAATTATAACTTTTGGTTTGGTTTGATTTTATGGCATATCAACCATTGTAGGTTATTTAATGCTAAATCCTTTTTATATGTACATTAGATACATGATTTTTAAACACATTTTGTAGATAACATTTTTAAACAAGTCTGAACTCATATTTTGCACGCAGTTAAATGGTTTCTATTAATTTCAAACAATTTAGTTTAGCATGAAAACAAAGTTTTTTGTTTACACAGTTAAATGTAAAAGCAGTTCGAGTTCAAACAATACAGTTTAGTTTAAGTTCACAGTTTAGTTCTATTTGACCCATAAATAGGACCCTTTCAGCTGTGACCACTCTGGTTCTACAGCCCCAGCCGACTGGACACTATAACTTGGACTGATTGCATTCACATAGCACTAATACCCTTGGGAAAGGTATGAATCCAATTATTCTCCCTCCAACTATGGGTAAATAGTAGGGCAGACTAGTTTCTTTAGCCTTGGTGAGGCAACTAGTCTAGGAGAAGGAAAACTCTGAATTCAAACCTGTTAAACTCCGTTTAAAAAATTGACCTTGTGTCATATCCTGCCCGAGCGGAGGGGTTGGGTAAATATGATAACTTTTGGCTACAACTGGAACATTGACAACAAAAATAAAGGAAGGGTGCTACATGATGCTTTGAAAAAAGTCCTGAAAGCAGCACCCCAGAAAACAACTGCTGTGCGGCCACTTACCTCCCATCTCAAAAACCATCCGAGTAAGACGAACCAGACATGATGGGCACTGCTAGAGATGTAAGGACGAATTCATAAACGATGTTTATGGACTCCTACACATTGACGCGTCAGTTTTGTCGGACCAATAAAGACTTACATATATCAGCTCGGTATGAACCCTGGATATAGTCTAGAGAACCTGCCAGGAGCGATGGATGATAGGGACGGATGAGAGAGAGAGAGAGAGAGAGAGAGAGAGAGAGAGAGAGAGAGACTACGTGATATCAGCATGACTTAATTATGTGTGTCTAAGTCGTTGAAGTTTCATTAAAATGTGTAACAAAAATAGTTTAATTTTTTCACTGTCAGTGGTTTTGGCCGAAAACTTTGTCAAATATATATCAGACTAGGAGACACCCGTCAAGAATGACGGTTGAATTTTATATAAAATATCTTTTTTATAATCCAAATTAAAAGATTCAATAATCTAAAAAGAATAAATCAATAAATGAAAAGTATCTCGTATGTCATTGTAATAAAAAATACTACTTTCATGTAGCAAACTTAGAATTATCTGAAAAATCAAATTGTCTGTGTCGTTAATTAATGGAGACTCTCTACCTTTCTCTTTCTTTCTCTCTCTTCCTTGTTGCTATCAATGAAGATTCAAAAGATTCATAGCTAAGCAGACGAACTCAAAAGCTAAAGAAACTGTTCCGTTGTGACGCCAGACTGTTTTAACTTTTCAGCTTTCTTTTCCTTTCTCTTTCGATGTGGCAAGCCACAAATCACATGATTCTTTCTTTCTTTCTTTCTTTCTTTCTTTCTTTTAGAAATATTATGTATACAGACACACAGATGTGCACACAGAACGCTAAACTTGTGTTTTATATTATTAGAAGATTTGTCTTTGTACTTAGATAGCTTTTGGCTAAGGTTTTGAAAGTGGTCGAGAGAAAATTTAAAACTCAGGGATGGCTAAAAAGGGCTTTCCGAATTTGTAAAATAAATGTCATGCATTAATTCACTTCGTGGAGCCAACTGCTTCTCTGCAGAGGGGTAAGACCCCACTCCCACATGTGTCCTGGATATGAAACTAAACAATCTGATGGTGAGGCTCCAGTAATGGTGGAGCTTTGGGGAATGCGGAGTACCCCTTTATTGCCATCACTCCCAGGTCCTTCTGGTAGTGGTAGCACCTTATAGGATCCTATCTAAGGGTCAAATAGAACTGTTTGACATCTAAACTGAGGACAAGGAAATAACTAATGTTAAATTGAATTGTTAGAAATAGAACTGACCATTTAACTGTTTGGCCATGACTGGTTAATTGATTTGTTAAGGATACAGGTCAATACTTGGAACAGTTTAACTGTGTCCAAATGGATAGTTTTGAATAGAATAATTAGTGTAAAATAGCAATACTTGTAACCACTTCACTTGATGCAAACAAATTATTCATATTGAACAGAGGTATTTGTGTTTGATAGCAATAATTGAAACCATCTATCCGTGCAGAAGCAATGACAATACTTGATGGCAAACAAATTAGCTCTATGTCATTTAAAAATGAAATTACCCATTAACTATGTGCGCCAAAAAATGAATGATATTCAATGATATAGCAATACTTCATTATTATCATGTCATGCCGCTAGCACGGATATCCCTGACCCTCCCTTGCCACTTTTCCCTATCGTTCATCGCCTCTGGCAGGTCCTCAGGGCTACATCCCGTATCCTCACATAGCTGCTGTATGTATGTTCTGGCTGGTCTTCCTGCTTTTGTTCGGTCATATGCGGGGGTCTATAGGAGTACATCACTTATGAGCTCGTCTCTGTTTCTCCAGCAGTATCCTGCATGTCTGGTTCGTCTAACTTGTATAGTTTTTGGTGACGGGAAGCAGGTGGCCGTATAGTTGGTGCTTTGTGGGGTGTTGCTGCCAGAACTTATTCAATATTGCTCACAACATTCTTGTGTAATTGCCGTTTAGCTTTTTTTCCAGCCGTTTTGTTAGCGTCCAAGTGGTGCATCCAGACAGCAGTTTCGACACGACCGCTGCCTGTGTAGAAAAATGAGCTCAGGTTCATTTTAAAATGTGTTTATATATCATATATTTAATATTTATGCATAAAGAGAATTTGGCTTTAAATAACCTACAATAGTTGATATGCCATAAAACTCAGCCAGACAGAATCATATATATATATATATATATATATATATATATGATTCGACATTATATAACTTACAATGACTGATATACCATAAAACCCAATTAAAACAAATTATATATTTTCAAGACATATGTATAAGGAGGATTTGGCATAAGATAACCAATAGTGGTTGATATGCCATAAAACCCGACCAAACCGAAAAAGAAAGAAAGAAAGATATTCTTTATATTCCTTTTAAAGCTTTCTTCCCACAATAGAGGAAGCAAGAAACTTTGTCGAGACGGCCAAGGACAGTTCAGTGTCTTTTAAAGCCACGCCCACGTCTTATATTTCCTAAGATGCTAGAATTCCATTACAGTTAATTAGGGTGGACTTTTCTTATCTCGATCACACAAACTCTCCCGAGGGGAAGACTGGAAATATAGTGTTACATTCGATAGATAGGGGGTTTAATATACATTGTAGAAATAAAAATCCCCTCCAAAAGGGGTCTTCTGAGAATGATACTAAACTACATCATAATGATGAGTTTCAAGTCATTATTTCCAGGTTCATTTTGATTCAGAGTGATAGTTCTTGCTTGGATCATATCTATGGATCAAATTGATCTGCTTGCAAATTATACGTATTTGATAGGAGTACTTGATATCAAATAATTACGTACACAATTCCGTGACATCTAGACGGTTTGACATGCCATTAAAATCAATTGCAAAGGTTGCTTCAGCGGTTAAAATTTCCAGGTTAGTGTAAGGAGAAAAGATGCCTTTTCGAAAGGTTGCTTAAGAGGCTACAATTCAAGCTCAGATGGAGAGATAAGAGATACCTTTTCGAAAGGTTGTTAAAGAGGCTACAATTCACCCATAGGTGGAGAGAGAAAAGACGCCTTTTCCAAAGGTTGCTTAGGAGGCTACAATTCACACATAGATAGAAGGAGAAGAGATGTCTTTTCCAAAGGTTGCTAAAGAGACTACATGGATGGGGTTGTGCCCTCTCCTTCGCCTCGATGTAGTAGTTATTGAAAAGGGAGCTTTCGGGTCACCATCGACAACGGTCGCCAACTTTACTTATATAAAGATTAACACGATATACATATACGATGTGTTACCATAAAGTTTGTCGAATTGAAAGTAGAAGCGCGAATCAAATACGGCACTTCATGATCAGTATTCGATTTGTGATCGTTGTATCCAAACCAATTGATCGTTTTTACGGCATATCAACCTGTCCAGTGTTATTTCATGCAAAGAGGCCAGAGAATTGCCTTTATTGTGCATTTATATCAGCAATTTTTTCATGTAGTTGCTCCTATAGTATTTTTGCATAGTTATATAATTTCATGTATTCCTATCTAATACAAATAATTTGTACACATTTGTATGGTTTCAAGTATTCCTATCTAATACTAATAATTATAAGTATTGAAGTAAATATTTCTACTTAATGATAGTCATTTATATGATAAGTTAATGCTTTCAAGTGACTAATTATAATTTTTCGTAAACAATTGTAGCTCCAAGTAACTAAATATAATACGGATTATTTACAGTTATCAAGTATTTCTAACGAATATGAATGATTTTTAAACAGATCTATTTGACTCGTAGATGGGACTCGAACAGGTACAACCACTACGGGACATAAATGATCAAGGATTAATGGTGATGAAGAAATAATACACAACCTTCAGATCTCCAGAATTGGAATCTCACCATCAGATGTAGTTTAGTGCTATACCCAGGATATCTCTTTTTTCGTGGGTATCTTATAGTTTTTCAGATGAAACAATCAGCTTATTCTAAGCCCCAGCGACAGTGTATCCTTGCAGAAGCTGAATACTTCGAAGAACACAATGAAAACTAAGTTTTTAGTCCTTTTTGTTGTTGTTTCATCCTCGTATGACAAAATGGGCCATATGCGGGGGTCCACAGGAGTACATCACTTACGATCTCGTCCTTGCTTCTCCAGCAGTGTCCGGCATGTCTGGTTCGTCTAGCTTGTATAGTTTTCGTGATAGGTGGTAGGTGACCGTATAGTTGGCGCCTTGTGGGGTGTTGCTGCCAGGACTTGTTTGATATTGCTCGCAAAGCAAGACGACCAGCTCGAACATACATACAGCAGCTATGTGATGATACGGGATGTAACCCTGAAGACCTGCCGGAGGCGATGAATGATAGGGAGACGTGGAGAGAGAGGGTCAGGGATATCCGTGCTAGCCGCACGACATGATGATGATGATGATGATGATGATAAAATAGCATTCTTTCTTTCTTTCTTTCTTTCTGCCTTTTCCCTCCATTTTTTCTCGGTGTCTTTTTCAACTTTTTCTTTCCCTCTTCCCACACTCTCTCTCTCTCCCTCTTTCTTTCTTTATTCCTTCTCTCTACTTCCGTCAATTTCCCGACTTCATTTGTCCTCTCATAAGTCTATTGTAAATCCGAGTACGTCTCTTTGTGTCTTTATGAATTAATATGATTTCAATACGATATTATCTTTCTTGAATTATCTGAGTTTACCAATTTCAATCTTCCCCCGGACAAGCTAAAAGAGAAATTCGTATTTTTAATGCTGAAAGCGACTAATCAAGGAAGATAACTGCTTCTTTTATTTTCAGTTATTTACAAAGCTTAACTAGCTGAAGTAATCGTCTACGTTGGGTTTGATGCAAATATATGGATTTTGACTGATTATCTAACAATAACTGGTATCAATTAAATGCAGGATGTTTCAAATAATTTGACTACATTGCAACTCGAGATTCATTTAGATTTTATTTCTATTTTAAACATTTTAGATTAAATAACATTTTGCTTTTGCTTATTTTTATTAGTATTTTGAATATGAAGATAGTTTATAGAGTGTCTAATTAAAAATAATACTTTAAAAATGTTTCTCTAAAAAAAAAGTTTAGCTTGAGTGTCAGTATCATAATGATGTCGTGCTGGTCGCACGGATTTTCCTCACTCTCTCCTTCGCCATTCGTATTCATTACTTCTAGCAGGTCCTCTAGACTATATCCTGTGTCCGTACAGGGCTGTTGTAGATAAGTTATAGTCGCAACGTCCGGGTGAAGGCGTCCATAGGAGAAGATCACTTCGTTCTTACTTCTCCGTCAGTATCCTGCATGTCTTGTCCGTCTTATTTGGATAGTTTTAGAGATGGGGGTAGGTGACTGTTTTGTGGAATATTACTTTCAGTAATTGCTCAAAATGGCTCGTAGCATTCTTGTGCAATTTCTATTTAGATTTTTCTCGATGCGCTTAGTCAGCGTCCCTGTGGTGCATCCATATAGAAGAATTGACTCAATCACTGCTCGGAAAAAACTGCGTTTTATTTCATTGGATAAGTTTGACTTCCATATGACCGATAACCAATCGATCGCAGTACATGAATTCGCTAGTCGCTTGTTGATGTCATTTTCTGTTGATGAAACCCTACTTCCAAGGTAGGTGAACTAGTCCACTAATTTCAGAGAGCCTCCATTTAGTGAGGAGCTGTCCCTTTTTTTATTAAAGTACTCCGTTTTTTCTGTATTGACACGGCGGCCAATGCTACCTGCTGCTTGCTTCAGACTAGGCGGCAGGGATTCAGCTTGGGTAGGTGTATTTGCCAGAAGCACTATGTCATCTACGTCGTCTGTGTCCGTAAAAGTTTATGCGGAGTATCGTCTTCTTCCAGTCAAAATGGATATCTTGGTGAACACAGACTGAAGATAAAATGTGCAAAGTTTTGGTTTGATTTTTTTGTTGAATGGCATATCAATCTTCATGGGTTATTTAATATAAAACCGATCCTTACAGAAAAACATAAATGAAATTATTTAATTCATAGCTACAGGGTTAAGAATAAGTATCTAGATTACTAAATGATATAAAATTTTCTGAAACAGCTTATATATATATATATATATATATAACCTTCGGAAAAATATGAACCTACCTATATATATATATATGAAGAAATGGTAGATTTTGGTAAATCTGACAAGATGATAAAAATAATCGGAAAAGTGGATAAACCAAACACTTAGTTCGGGTTTAGTAGAAGTATTTCATTCTTTATATATAATTAGGTCTCATGAGACCTAATAAGGTCGAAACAACTGTCCAGTGTTTCCGTTTGTCGTGCGTAGGTTTTTGCTGGATTTTCTGGTCATGATAATTTAAATCACAATATAATTTCTCTACCTAAAAAAGAAAACAGAAAATGTGTTCTGGATATGTTGAAAGAAACTGTTGAAATAGATATCAACGTTAGGCTTGGTTTAATGGTATATAAACTAATGTGGGTTATTTAATACCGAAGCCATCGATCTAGAAGAACAGCAGTGACGCTATTTAACCTATAGCTGGGAGGATAAGGGGTTCCTACCATTTCCCAGGGAGTTCACAGGACGTGACAGGAGTTCGAACTTGCTTACTACGATTCTGCAGTCCAGCGCTTTAACCATTGCAACACGAGGACACCCCACCCTCAATTTTAGGAGAAGAAAAATGAAGATTTATTTCGAATTTGGTCCGGATGTTGGCCAAAAATGAAATGGAAAAATATGTGCAAATCAATGCATTGAATAACTTTAAAGTAATCCCCAATAAAACATAAATTTCATAAGATCGGGTTAGACTATATATATATATATATATAAGATAAGTATTACAGTAATCTTTGCTTATGGTTCATATGAATTGTTGTAATTCCTTAAATTATAGTTTAATCTAAAGAATTACGTTAAAATGTAAGTTAATTTATTGTAGAAAGTGAATTAGAACCTACGTCTTGTTACATTATTTTGATTCTGATCGGTAACGAAAGAAAAACCGGAAGTGGTAGAAATGGGGTGGAAACTCTTCTCCCCTCTTTAACCCCCTCACACCCTTCCCTCCTGTGTCTATTCTGGCGGTATTAATTATATCCATTGGATCTGAAGAAGTCCTGTTAAATTTGGAGTTATTGATTCATATCAATACTCATAGCAGGATGGAAATAAATTTATAATCCTAAACTGACCGGTTTTTGCTTTTCTTAAAGGTATATATATATATATAATTGTGTCAGAAGTTATTTTGTTAAATAATTGCGGAAGGATTTTTTTATATTATCATTTTTCGTTTTATATATCTTTCGGTTTAGTTAGACTTCGAACCTTTCGGCTAAGTGCATGGGTTAGTTTTGTGCACACATTGAGTGCAGGTGTTCACGGGCGCGGGGAGGATGTGTCACTCACAGATGTCACAATAAAAACCCCAGATAGGAAATATGACAGGGGATGCCCGGAAGCGATGGGCTGGGATTCTTAGTGGTTTTGAATAAAAGCAGTGAGTTGATTTTTCGGACCTGGGTGAGGCCAGTGAGTTTGCGGATTGCAGATTGCGGGGTGCGCGCGCACGCGCGTTGGTTGAGTCAGCGAGTTGAAAGCTGACGATGGACGAACAGTCAGCATAGAAAAATTTTGTCTCTCTCTCCTCGTGTCGAAAACTTAAACTTAAAGAAGGTAATAAAAGTTTCATACCTGTACCAAGAGAGTCGTCAGTGTTTCGTGTTTTTAGGATTCCTATGCGTATGAACATTCGATGAACATATGTACATTTCACATATCCGTATCTTGGTCGTAGATTATGGCAATGTTACAGTTTTATACACAACTATATGATATACGAACCAATACTAATTATCCATAAAAACGAATTAGAAAAACATTCTTTAATTGATTTCTGTTTTTGTCTGCATTCTAAGTATTAAATATCAAATGCATACGGATCCTAAAAAGATTTGCCGACAGCCGAGAATCCATTTTTGAATTTTTTTCCAGATAAAGAATTTCAATCATGTTTTCAGTAAATGATCAGTTTTGTAAGGAGAGCGCCTTGAAAATGGCAGTAGACAATTATAACGACGTTAGTAGATTTTGCTTTCAGAGGACCATTTCGGAAATTGAATTATCACATCTCGTAAGAACTTTCTCTCATGGACACCGAAATTTGTATCAGCATTCCCCAATACATCAAACTCACCCGTTACACCCTTGGAGGGTGCAATCTTTCGGTCCATTTTGGAAGCCGAATCGATAATAATATTTCCTCACTAAACAGGAACGTGTATTTCTACTTTCAGTGCACTTGCCATACAATGCATTTGATGCCTTTTATATTTTATTCCCATGAACGATTGGCGTTGTGTGTTACGAGATCAAGTGGGTTAAAGGAAAGAAAGGGTAATTATATTGGGTCAACTTCCCGCTTACAGAGAGCCTGTTTGATTGGGAAATACAGCGTTAAAAATCCTGGTTTTAATTTGTGCTCAAACATCTCCCACTGATGTTATTAATTACGCTGTTATATTTGACACTAAAGGTTCACATTTAAAAAAGAATCTATCTATCTATCTATCTATCTATCTATCTATCTATCTAAATCTGTTTATATCGATTACAGTCAGTTCATATCTGTCTTCATATCATTACATAAATCTTTCAAGTCTAATTGCAAAGTCTGATTGATTGATTTTAACGGCAGTTCAACTCATCTAGAGTTATTTCATGCTTAGAGGCCAGGGTACTGCATTCATTCTTCATTCACGTTTTTGATGTAGTTGTTTGTTAAGACATTTTTGCGCAAAGTTACATTTCAAGTATTACTAAATGATTTGCATTGTATGGTTTCAAGTATTCCTGTCTAATACTAATAATTACATGGTTTCAAGTAACTGTTTCTATTTAATAATAAATGTTTTTTGCTTAGAATAATCATATTTAACAATGGGTTGCATTTATTTTGAGGCACCCTGTACTATCCTTAATAAAAGTAATTTGCAGTCATATGGTATCCAATCTAATACTTATAATTTATACACAATTACATCGTATAAAGTAACAACTTCTATTTTATGATAATCAAGTGTTTATTTGGTTTCAAGTATTCTTATGTAACATCAATAACTTTCAAGCAATTATATAGTATCTACCAACGAATAATAATCCCAAGGTTTTAAATCATCTAAAAATTGATGATTATTGTTTTCACAGTTATATGAGTTCATCCAGTGCAAATAATTTCATGCAATACAAATAGCTTTCGGACAGATCTATTTAATTCATAGATGATACTTTAAATACAACCATCCCAGTTCAGAGTGGGCCTGGGAGTAATAGCAATGACGTTGCAATGAAGCTCCACAGGACTTTCGTAGTGAAGACTTACCATCAGATATAATTTAATGTCGTACTCCAAATGCCCAGTTTGGGAGGGAGTCTTACCTCTCTGCAGGGGTTACAGTGTATTCTAAATTACAGCCACAGGTCATTCTTTTAGTCTCCCTCATATATATATATATATATATATATATAAATATATATATATATATATATATATATATATGTGTGTGTGTGTGTGTGTGTGTGTGTGTGTGTGTGTGATTGTAATAAATCCAGTTTATCCGGAGTTGGGAACAATTCCAAGCAGGATAATTTAAATATTCAAATATAGAATGTTAAAATTAAATTGTCTCGATAAAGAGCTCAATGTAAAGAAAATCTATATAGAAAATTATTTTTCTAAAATAAAAAACCAACAATCGGTCACATTATGATGATAAATTTATTTCCATCCTCTTAAAAAGCATTGATATTCATCAAGCTCTAAAAATCTAACAGGATTTCTTCAGATCAACTGAAACAAAAAAAAAATGGATGAAAATAACACTTTCCTAATTCACAACCAGACTAGACAAAAAAAAAAAAACAAAACAAAAAAAACAAACAAACAAAAAAAACTTATTTCGCCTACATAAATCTAACAAATTCAAACCTAGTAGCCTTATGTATCAATTTATTTGGACATGTATAGAAAAAAATCCGGTTTAATCATATTTCAAATTTAACTGGATAATTTACAACTGCAAAGGTATATAGTCTTATTATCTAATGTATAATATAAAAAAAATATTCAGTCTTATTTTATTTTAGTACATCAAACTTCAATCATTTAAATGAACTAATTCTATCTAAACTAATTTTTTCACAGTAATCCCTACTAAAAAAAGAAAAAATATGTATATAAATAATTTACAAAAAAAAATTACGAATATATATATAGTCATCCACAGACAGACTGTTTCGTTCTATCAGAACTCTTCAGTGTGGCTAGACACGCAGGACGCTCGAAGCCGGGATCGAAACCCGTCCAACTTTACGCTAGACTGTTTCAGACAACTCGTCCACCAAGCGGACCACATTGGCTAAAGGAATTTTAAGGTATTTTTATTCATAGAAACAGCAGCAGCAGCCTTTGTTTACATTTTTTTATACCCTATAGGCTACCAGAGTGCTCAATTATTTCGAAGAGCTTTGCATTACGCTAGTGGCGGCCAGCAATTCCTTCGTCAGAGAGCTCAACCCCCATGGGGGAGCATATATCTATATCTATATATATATATATATATATATATATATCCGGCTCTTTTGGCTAGTGGTAGAGTGTTCGCCAATGGTCCAGGAGAACAGGGTTCAATCCCAGGTCGGGTCATACCAAAGATTTTAAAAAATGGTACTTGACACCTCCTTGATGAACACTCAGCATTATAAGGTACGTATCAAGTACCCCAAATCGACAAAATCCTGAGGAAAAACCAAAATGGTTTCAGAAGAAACAGGTCCACGACCTCACAAATATTGACCATTCGTAGAATCCTAGAAGGCGTGAGGGCAAAAAACTTACAGGCGACATTACTATTTGTCGATTTTACCAAGGCCTTCGATTCCATTCAGAGAGGGAAGATGGAACAAATACTACTAGCATACGGCCAACCAGAAGAAACCGTAGCAGCAATAATGATTCTCTACAGAAACACCAAAGTGAAAGTGCGTTCACCGGATGGAGACACAGATTACTTCGACATGGTAGCAGGAGTACTACCAGGGGACACGCTTGCCCCATACCTCTTTATCATCTGTCTAGACTATGTACTTAGGACATCGATCGATAACATTAGGGAAAACGGCTTTGAGCTGACAAAGAAAAGAAGCAAAAGGTACCCCGCAAAAACAATTACCGACGCCGACTACGCCGATGACATAGCGCTACTGGCGAATACACCCAACCAAGCCGAAACACTACTGCATAGTTTGGAACGAGCCGATGCAGGCATTGGACTCCATGTCAATGTACACAAAACTGAATTTATGTGCTTTAATCAGAAAGGCGACATCTCCACACTAGACGGAACCTCCCTGAAACTGGTTGACAAATTCACCTACCTAGGAAGCAGCGTCTCATCAACCGAAAAAGACATCGACACACGGCTAACGAAGCCATGGACAGCTATGGAAAGGCTTTCGATCATATGGAAATCAAACCTGACCGATAAAATGAAACGCAGTTTCTTCCAGGCTGCGGTCGTGTCGATACTGCTGTATGGATGCATTACTTGGACGCTGACTAAACGGTTGGAGAAGAAGCTCGACGGCACTTATACAAGAATGTTGAAAGCAATATTGAACAGGTCCTGGCAGCAACACCCCACACGGCGCCAACTGTACGGTCACCTACCACCTATCACGAAAACTATACAAGCTAGACGAACCAGACATGTCGGACACTGCTGGTGAAGCAAAGACGAGATCGTAAGTGATGTGCTCCTGTGGAACCCCGCATATGGCCAATCAAAAGCAGGACGACCAGCTCGAACATTCATACAGCAGCTATGTGATGATACGGGCTGTAACCCTGAAGACCTGCCCAAGGCGATGAATGATAGGGATACGTGGAGAGAGAGGGTCAGGGATATTCGTGCTAGCCGCACGTCATGATGATGATGATGATGATCAAGGGTAAAGTAGCGAAATCCAGGAAATGGAGTAGCGCCCACTTCAGTGTTGAAGCTATTGAAAAGAGAGCCTTCGAGTCACCCACGACTACGGTCGCCAACTTTACTTACTTACTATATATATGTGTATATATATCATTGATATCAAATAAAACTCAACAGATATTAATCCATTGTAAATTTATTTCTACAAAATGATTGCACATCATGTTTTCTCAGATAGCCTACAATTTAATAAAGGGTCACAGCCATTCCGGGGTAAGAAAGTTTATCTTAACTTTTAAGGAATTATACATCAATTTTCATACGCTAGCCCCATACCACTTTATCATCTGTCTAGACTACGTGCTTCGAACTTCGATCGACAAAATCAGAGAAAATGGCTTCGAGCCGACAAAGAAAAGAAGCAGAAGGCACCCCGCAAAAACAATTACCGACGTCGACTACGCCGATGACATAGCGTTACTGGCGAATACACCCAACCAAGCCGAAACACTACTGCATAGTTTGGAACGAGCCGCCGCAGGCATTGGCCTCCATGTCAATGCACACAAAACTGAATATATGTGTTATAACCAAACAGGTGACATTTCCACACTAGACGGAACCTCTCTGAAACTAGTAGACAAGTTCACCTAGCTAGGAAGTAGTGTCTCATCAACTAAAAAAGACATCGACACACGGCTAACAAAAGCATGGACAGCTATCGATAGGCTCTCGATCATATGGAAATCAGACCTGACCGATAAAATGAAACGCAGTTTCTTCCAGGCAGCGGTCGTATCGATACTGCTGTATGGATGCACTACTTGGACGCTAACTAAACGGCTGAAGAAGAAGCTAAACGGCAATGACACAAGAATGCTGCGAGCAATATTGAACAAGTCCTGGCGGCAACACCCCACAAGGCACCAACTATACGGCCACCTGCTTCCGATCACGAAAACTATACAAGTTAGACGAACCAGATATGCAGGACACTGCTGGTGAAGCAAGGACGAGCTCATCAGTGATGTACACCTATGGACCCCGCACATGGTCAAGCAAAAACAGGACAACCAGCTCGAACATACATACAGCAGCTATGTGAGGATACGGGATGTAGCTCTGAAGACCTGCCAGAAGCGATGAATGATAGGGAGAAGTGGCGAGAGGGGGTCAGGGATATCCGTGCTAGTGGCATGACATGATGATGATGATGATGGTATAATTTAGTTTTTATCGAGTTACTTATTTGGTGCTGCTCCAGAAAAATTAGAGAGGTAAAAATAGTTTTATTCTAAGTTTTAATTTCACATATTTTAAAACAAACTATAGAATTTCTTCTTTTAATTATAATCTGAATATTAAGTACTTTCCAATTTTTTGATTTAATATAATCATTCATTTAATCATTTAAAAAATCCTATTATTCGGACTATAATTGTTCTCGTAACATTCTAGACTACATTAAAAATATTTATTTTATGAAAGGCAGCAGATGTTGTTAATTGCCCAGTCGGCTGGGGCTCTAGAATACACCGACTGCTTCTCTGCAGAGGGGTAAGACCCCCCTCCAACGAGTGTCCTAGATATGACACTAAACAATCTGATGGTGAGGCTCCAGCAATGCTGGAGCTTTGGGGAATGCGGAGTACCCCTTCATTGCCATCGCTCCCAGGTCCACTCTTGCCCGGAGTGGTAGCACCTGATAAGGGTCCTATCTATGGGTTAAATAGAACAAAACCGTGCTTCTTTCACTATACTAATTTTTGCATTTAAACTGCGTATTTATGCTAAACTGAATTGTTTAAAATAGAACTATTTTGACATTGGAACTGCGTACTAGTGCTGAACTGAATTGCTCGGAATAGAACTGTTTTTGACATCTAAACTGTGTACTTATGCTGAATTGAATTATCTGAAATAGAACTGTCTGACATTTAAATCTGTGTATTGCCCAGTCAGCTGGGGCTGTAGAATATACTGACTGCACCTCTGCAGAGGGGTAAGACCCCCTAACGAGTGTCCTGGATATGACACTAAACAATCCGATGGTGAGGTTCCAGCAGTGCTGGAGCTTTGGGGAATGCGGAGTACCCCTTCATTGCCATCGCTCCCAGGTCCACTCTGGCCTGGAGTGGTAGCACCTGATAGGGCCCTATCTATGGGTTAAATAGAACTAACAGCATACTTATGCTAAAAGGAATTGAGCAAACTGAATAGCTTAAAATAGAAACGTTTTTGACAATTAAACCGTACTTACACTTAAACTGCATGCTTATGCTTAACTGAATTATTTCAAATAGAACTGTTTTTCGACATTAAAACTGTATTTACACTTAACTGTATTATTACATATAACTGCTTAAATAGTTTGAAATGGAAATGTTTTCGACAATTAAACTGTGTACTTATGCTAAACTGAACTGTTTTCAATAGAACAGATTATTTACATAAAAATGGATTTACGTTAAATAACCTACAAATGTTGATATGCCATAAAACCAACCAAACCAAACCAAACCAAGATGTTGTTAAATTCAATTGCTTTCAAATTGATCAAGTAATATCAAACTTATTTAGTCTAATAAAATCAAATTCAGATATATGATAGGACTATATTTATTCAAATTATTCATTTAAATATTTTTATAATCTAATCGGCTCATTATTAAGTTATTTATACGATGTTTCAGAAGATTTATATCATTTTGTAATCTTATAACTTGACCTATTCTCGTTCATTCAAATAATCTTAAATTTTACGCTATCTGTCGAAACAACTCAAAATTCTATGTTTAATTTTTTTTCAGGCATAGAAATGCCATTCACTGGAAAAGAAAAACATTAATCTGGTATGAAAACTCTAGGCTTGGACTCTACATTAGTTCCTAGTCTTAAATTCCAATTTGTCTTCCAAGACTCGTCGCCTACCGAGACGAGAGAGCCCTGACTGTTCGTCAATTTTACTCGTATCTTTTCAAAACGGAACTCTATCAAAGGAACTTCTCATAAACATTTGAACTGATACAAAATCTGTATTTTATTGCCTAATATTGCAAAGGTCATTAAAGATTTTGAGCAGGGGAGAGAATCAATCAGATTTACTTGGTTAACAACTCTTCCAAGTTACAATGATCATTTGCCTTTTCACTCTCTTTGATCGATTCAGATTGAAAGTACTACTCATAAATATTTGAACAAATACACATTTTTTGAGGGGCCATTAGGGATTTTGGTAACTCTTGAAAAAGCAATGAGAATTTGCTTTTTCTCTCCTCTTGATCGATTCTGATTGAAAGTACTACTCATAAATATTTGAACAAAAACATTGGGTCTTCAAGGACTTTGTACCGGGTGAGATCCAAATTAACTGACTATTTTGGCAACTCTTGAAAAAGAAATGTGAATTTGAGTTTTCAATCTCAGTTTGCTAAAAGTACTTATTGTTATTCAGTGGTTACTCGGTTAATTACTAAACAGGTTCATTATTACTGATGGGAAGTAGTGATTTAAGCATGTCTTAATTGAAAGTCTAGTTTATTCACTTTTTGATCGTGTCAAGAACTATCCAATTCTTATTATCCTGTCAGTGGAGATTAGGCCACACTGATTCTATCCTCTGAAGAGAAGTAATACCCCCGCCACCAAAAGAGGTGTGTTATTTAGTCATCTGCTGATTCATGCAGAAATATACATATATATGCTGGATACATACCGATGCAATAATAATTAAGACGCCCGATGATAAAGACACAAGAACAAACGACGCACGCAGGAAAGAAGACGCAGGAAGACTTCTTTATAAAATATTTTACCTCACATCTTTATTTGTAAGTTTCGAAAGGGTTGTTCCAAGTTTGCGTGTGAGAGAGAGCTGGAGACCGAACATTACTGAAATATTTTGACCCCAAAGTTATGGCCGTCAGCGTTGTGTCTTTCTCGTTCTTCATGGCTGCTCAACCGGACCCTGGAGTAAACTCTTCTGTGTGCTGGCTTTCCCTACTACACCGCGTCTACCTCCGTCTTCCACTGTACTGCTTGCCCTCCTTCTCGCCTATCTCCAACTGTCCTCAATTCGTCGGCCTTATATTACCTTCAAACTCCCACGCAGTAATATAGACACGCCTCAAAGCCTGCGCAACCTCTTCCGATTTCCAGCGACCGGGATATGTCACTTCCTTCCGGTGCACCACCTTGAATGGCATTTTTGGCCGGGTCAAAAGGTCAAAACATAACAGGTGTCCTTGGTATGAATCTAAAGTCTGATGGTGAGGTTTTAGTTCTGGACATATGGAGAGTGTGGACTGGCCTTTTATTGCCTTTTCTCCCAGGTCACTCAGGTTTTTGTTAGAGTCCATTGTAGAGGTCAAATAGATCAGTTTAAAAATTATTCGTATTCATTTGGACCGTGAGTAAAAAAAACCTTTAAAAAACAACTTCATGAAAATATAGATATGAACGTATAATAAACGCAATTCCATAACCTCTAGGCATAAATTAACCCTAGACAGTCTGTCATGCCGTTAAAATCACTTAATGAATTATGTCTAATATTCATGATTTAAACAAATCTATTTGGCCATTTCATGAAACCCCAAAAGATGCTACCAATCCGGGTGGAAGTGGGAGTAATGCTAACGAAGGTGTGACTCTACACTCTCCGGATCTAAGAAATGTCTCTTTGTGTATCTTAGACTTGCTTTTTCGAGAACTGGTTCTTTGTTCGCGTTTTTATCAGTTATTTCGTCGAGTCGAATCTTCGTTGACAACCAAAAATAGGATCTAAGACACCACTCCCTAACCACACTTTTCCAAGTACACGTGGTGTTGGGTACATAAAGTAAAAATAAGTTGCTGATAACGCAAGTTATTTCGTAAAACTTGCTGGTAACCAGCAGTTGGGTGAATTACACGATGTTCGTGTCTCATGAATAATTTGCGCGTGTTGATTGGTTGGCGAGCTGTCAAGACTCGAAGCATCAAGCTTTGGGCATTCTGTTCACGAAATTTGCTTCGCGCGAATATGCATTTACAAACTTTTCATTATGAGTACTCTGTATGGTGTACTCTGTACGGTCAGAGAGGTCGACAAGCAATGTATTACTTATGAGTTTGATTCTCACTCGGTGCCGCGTACGTCTGGCCTTATGATACGCTAAGCTTAAATGTCTGCTCATCGTAGATTAATATGGCTCACTGCAGGATCGAACTCACTAACTAGTACTAACTAAACTTTATGGCAGTTGTGGTGAAATTCTTTTGTGATAATCTTTTTAAAATTCCCACACCTGCCCATTGGAATATTTTTAGCTGCAGATTATCAATTTTCAAAAATTGTATTTGCATTTTATAAATTATTCATGAATTTAGAAAAGAAAATTGATGAAATATTATTGAAGAAGTTTGTTTCGAAATTCAGTAACTTATGAGTTCATTTAATTGGTATGGTTTGTTGGGTTTTATGGCATATCAACCTTTGTAGGTTATTTAACGCCAAATCCATTTTTAAGTAAATAATCAGTTCCATTTAAAACAATTCAATTTAGCATAAGTACACAGTTTAATTGTCAAAAACATTTCTATTTCAAAATATTCAAGCAGTTATATGTAACAATTCAGTTAAATGTAAACACAGTTTTAATGTCGAAAAACAGTTCTATTTTAAATAATTCAGTTAAGCATAAGTACGCAGTTTAAATGTAAGTACGGTTTAATTGTTAGAAACATTTCTATTTCAAGCTATTCAGTTTAGTCAAACAATTCATTATAGCATAAGTATAATGTTAGTTCTATTTAACCCATAGATAGGGCCCTATTCGGTGCTACCACTCCAGGCCAGAGTGGACCAGGGAGCGATGGCAATAAAGGGGTACTCCGCATTCCCCAAAGCTCCAGCATTGCTGGAGCCTCACCATCAGATTGTTTAGTGTCATATCCAGGACACTCGTTGGGGGGGGTCTTACCCCTCTTCATAGAAGCAGTCGGTATATTCTACAGCCCCAGCCAACTGGGCAATCATTTAATTGGTTGGTTGGTTGTTTTGTTTTATGGCGTATCAACCCTTTTCAGTTCGTTTAACGCCGAATTAAGTTATTTTGGTTTGATGAGGTTTTATGGCATATCAACCATTGTATGTTATTTAATGCCAAACTATCTTTATACATATGCAGTTAGGTTTCAAACAATTCAGTTTAATATAAGTATGCAGTCTAAATGTCAAAACAGTTCTGTCTCAAACAATTCAGTTTAATATAAGTACAGTTTTTTTTACACACCGTTAATATAAAAAAACATTTGTATTTGAAGCAATTCAGTTTAGCATAAGTACACTGTTTAGTTCTATTTAACCCATAGACAGGACTCTACCGATTGTAACCACTCCGGTTCAGATTGGACCAGGGAGCGATGGCAATAAAGAGGTACTCAGCATTCCCCAAAACACCAGCATTACTGGAGCCTCACCATCAGATTGTTTAGTGTCCTATCCTTGACACTTGTTGGGGGAGTCTTAACCTCTCTGCAGAGAAACAGTCGGTGTATTCTGCAGCCCCAGCCAACTGTGCCATTTTTTAATTAGAACATTTAGGAACTAAAAGTTTCGTTTGGAAGAAATAATTCGCAAAAAGTCAAATGAATTAGTGATTAATAAAGATAAAAGAATTTTTTAGCACGAATAACTCATCTACAGGATAGAATAGGTAAATTATCACTGTACCATAGCCAGATACGGCCATGTGTGAAATGGACATAGCATACCGATGTGAAATATACATATATATAACATAGAACATAGGAATCTCGAAATTCGAAAAACACGTAACGACTTCTCAGTTCAGGTACGAAACTTTTTATTACCTTTGAGTTTAAAGGTTCTTCGACATAAAGAGAGATATACACATTCTTTCTATTCTGGCTTTTTCATCTTTCCCCCATCTCGTGAGAAAGCGAAAGTCAATCGTCTTCTCCCGAGGCAGGTCTCAACTCAACTAACTGACTTTTTGAAAATCTCCCTAAATCCTCCGCGCGCTTCCGGTGCGTAGCGTCACCCGCACTCTGTAACCCCGTTTCCCACCTGGGCCATTGTGACATCTCTGAGTAACACGTCCGCTCTGCCCGTGCGCTCACGTGAACACCTGTGTTAATGTTGCACCTAAGTAACCCATGCGCTGAGCCGAAAGGTTCTCAGCCTAACTAAACCCAAAGGCATAAAACGAAATCCCTCGGCCATTATATTACATCACCAGTTTAAATAATGAATTTCTCACATGCGTTACGTTATCCTAATTTCATTGACACAGCACCATTACGATTATGAATACCATTTCGGGACCCAAATACAAACATCGTCTCATTACGTAAGTTGAAGACAGACCAAGTTGTTTCGTTATGAAAATTCATTTGCTGTCTACAACATTCACCAGCTGTCTCGAAATGAGAAAGATAGAATGAAAGATATGTCTCGTGTCGTTTAGAAAGGCAGGGAGTTTCATTCATGGCAGACGAACAAACACAGACTTCATTTCTTCTTCACCGACCAAGCCTTCACCCGCAAAGGGGACGCTTATCCAAACTCCCGACTAGAACTGAAACTGACCGACTGACCAACTCGCCGACTGATAACACCCTAAGTTTGCGTCTTCGTCTCTTCTTATATATTTTCAGCTAATTATCCTGTTAACTAATCTGTCAATAACACGTACATTAAAACTTTCCAGAGTACACCACTTATGAGTTTGTCCTTACTTCTCCAGCTGAGTCCTGTATCTCTGGTTCGTCTAATTTGAATAGTTTTCGTGATGGGCAGTAGGGGTCCGTATAGCTATTGCTTTGTGGGGTGTTGCCTCCAGGACTTGTTCAATTTAGCTCGCAGCATTTTTGTGTAATTGCCGTCAAGTTTTTTCGCCATACGATAAGTTAGGGTCCGTATGGTGCTTCCATATAGCAGTATTGACACGACCGCTGTTTGGAAAAAACTTGCATTTTATTTTATTAATCAAGTCTGATTTCCATAATACCGATAGTCTTTAGAGAGCTGTCCATGCTTTTTCTAGTCGCGTGCAACTATCGTTATATAGCATCTATAGTTATATAAGTTAAGGCATCTATAGTTATATAAGAAACCCACCCACCAAAAACCAGATTCTCGGCTGTTTATTTGTGTGACGGATTTAGATTAGTTTAGGCAATTTAATGAAATGCTTGAATCATACATTTATAAATGTGTACATAAATGATTGGTTGGCGTTTATAAGCTTTTACGGAGTTATAGGCTATCGATCATATGGAAATAACACTAAACCGATAAAATGAAACGAAGTTTCTTCCAGGCAGCTGTCGTATCGATACTGCTGTATGGATGCACTACATTGACGCTAACTAAACGGCTGGAGAAGAAGCTAGACGGCAATTACACAAGAATGCTGCGAACAATATTGAACAAGTCCTGGCGGCAACATCCCACAAAACACCAACTATACGGCCACCTGCCTCCCATCACGAAAACTATGCAAGTTAAACGAACCAGACATGCAGGACACTGCTGGAGAAGCAGGGACGAGCTCATAAATGATGCACTCCTATGGACCCCTACATATGGCCGGGCAAAAGCAGGACGACCAGCACGAACATACATACAGCAGGTATGTGAGGATACGGGATGTAGCCCTGAAGACCTGCCAGAGGCAATGAACGATAGGGAAAAGTGGCGAGAGAGGGTCAGGGATATCCGTTCTAGTGGTACAACATGATGATGATGATGATATCTCGGCCGACTGCTATCAAAATTGCGTGTGTGCTTTCCCTCTCTCACATTACGAGTCGATCCGTTCTCTTCACAGTCGAAACACCAACTAACTTGTGACATGAAAATCTCGTCTTTAAATGCACATTTCTTCATAATTCAAATCTATTCCTACGCAAAAATACATCCCGAATCAGCTATTGTTCAAATCAAGTTCAAGGAACCTATACACTTACTAATGTTATACATCGAAAATTTCTTCTTCGTTTTGCTTTTACAGGACTGGTACAGGCCCAAGTCAAAACATTTAATCATCGCTGCTTCTTCTTCGTGCTTTTTTTTCACAAGACTGGTACAGATCAACTTAAAACATCTAATCATTCCAGCTTCTATATGTTTCTCAAATACGGGGCCTTTGCAAGACATCTGTTTTTCCTTCTTCTGGGATCATTTCCCCTTTCGACTTTAGTGAGTCTCGTGTACAGTTCAGATCTTTCTCCACCTCTCAACCCTGGGCTGTCTGTCCCACGGCCAATGCCCTGAGCGGCGTGATGTGTAGTCTCTCTTCTGTCGGCGCCTTTCTCTTTTTGGGGGGTCTAAAATATTCAGTCGTTATATATTTTTGTAGATGCCCACGCACTTTGTGGTCATTCTTCCTTCTGGCATGCCACCTGCCCAATTTACGCGGTAATTCTGCTGCCTTTTGTTTACATCAAGACATAAGTAACTTACGCGACCTGTCAAAGGTCACGTACCAAACACTAAACCAAAACTATATTTTCAATATTGTCAGCCCATAGTTGGCTGCCACCTCTAGCCAGCCTCGAAAAACACAGCAGTTTGACCTTTCGCAATATGGGGTCACACTTGGCATTCTCAATCAATTTGTTCTCAGAGAAAACGACCAAAATCTGATTTTTTCACATTAGCCCAATCTAGACGGCTGTAATGTTCTCAAAACAAATTAACCCTGTCTCATCACAATCAGTTAACTTCACCACAATTTTATCCATCGTATCTTGTATTTATAAGTATTTTTAAAATCTAGTTATGAACAGAATATCACAATTTGAAATAAATGAAAGCTTTTTTGGAGAGTGTTGTAATAACGGTCTTAAATAAAAGATTAAAAGTAAATTCTAAAAGACAGAGATATAATTGACATCAATGTTTATGCAAGTTACAATAAAAATGACAAATATAACATATAAAGAACATTTAAATGCTCGATATATTCGTTGACTGTTGAAAAAATTATCACGACCGAATCTACATAGACTGGGACATCATAGTAAGTTCGAAGTAGCTCTATTTTGCTCACTTTCGAACAACTACCCTTGAGCAAGGTATCGAGCTCATTATTCCCACTCCATAGCTATGGTTAAATAGTATCACTACTGTTCTACAAGGATGGCTTTGGCATTAAATAACCCACGAAGGATGATATACCATTAAACAAAGGAACCAAATCAAAGCAAATCTCATGCTGTATTTATTAAGATAGAAATGAACTATGAATAAAACGATAATTTTCTTAAAAATAGTCCCCTTGGCACTTATTCCAGCACGCCCAGTCGGCTGGGGCTGTTGAAGACACTGACTGTATCTTTACAGAGGAGTAAGGCTCCCCCGACCAAAAAGAGTGTTCCGGGTATAACACTAAACCATCTGATGGCGAGGCTCCAGTAACGCTAGAGCTTTTGGGGATGCTGAGTATCCTATCATTGCCATCGCTCCAAGGTCTTCTATCACCCGGAGTGGTAGCACCTGAAAGGATCATATGTATGGGTCAAATAGAACTGTTTCACATTTAAATTGAGTGTAAACAAATGATTTAAGTTAAATTGCATTGTTTAAAAAAGAACTGTTTAATCATTGAACTGTGTGTAAGTAAATAACATGTAATTGATACATAGCAATACTTGGAACGTTTTAAATTTGACTTATGCTAAATTGGATTGTTTGAAATAGAACTGTTTGATCATTGAATTGTGTGTAAAATATCTGATGTTTAATTGGATTAATTGTGATACATAGCAATTCTTGGAACTATTTAAATTTGACCTATGCTGAATTGAATTGTTCGAAATAAAACTGTTTGATCATTTGACAATTGAATTGTTACTGAACTCGGAACTGTTTAACTTTTTTTACTTATCTTTACAAACTATACTAGATTTAGCATTAAATAACCTACAATGGTTGATATGCCATAAAACCCAACCAATTCAAACCATATGTATTCATATATGAGTATAAAGAGGATTCGGAATTAAATAACCAACAATGGTTGATATTCTATAAACTCAAACCAAACCAAACATATTCCAGCGAATCAATGTGCAATGTTATGTAAAATATGAAACTGCTTGGCAACTTACCGCTAATTTGATTGCTTATTTTAAGTATTATCTATAAATAAGCAAAACTTCCCCAAAAAATAAAATAAAAAAATTATTAAAATTAACATTTTGTTCTTTTTTTTTCATAGATCACTCATTAAAATTGTGCCCAGTTGGCTGGGGCTGTAGAATACACCAACTGCACCGCAGAAGAAGCATAAGACTCCCCAATGAGTGTCCTGGATATGCTACTAAACAAACCGATGGTGAGGTTCCAGTGATGCAGGTGCTTTGGGAAATGCGGAGCACCCTTCATTGCAATTGCTAACAGGTCCACTCTGGTCCGGAATGATAGCACCTAATAGGGCCCTATCTATGGGTTAAATATAACTAACAGCATACTTATGCTAAACTGAATTGTTTGAGTTAGAACTGTTTAACTAAACTGAATAGCTTAAAATAGAAATCTTTTTAACAATTAAACCGTACTTACATTTAAACTGCGTGCTTATGATAAACTGAATTGTTTGAAATGGAACTGTTTTTGACGTTGAAACTCTATTTACACAAAACTGAATTGTTATGTATAAAACAGTTTTGGCATTTACCTGTGGGTAAACAAAATCTATCCTTATACTAAACTGAATTAGCTGAATTAGAACTGTTTCAATAAACTGAATAGCTTGAAATAGGAATGTTCTTGACAAACTGTGTTCTGAATTGTTTGGAATAGAACTGATTATTTGTATTAAAATGGATTTGGCATTAAATAATCTACAAAGGTTGATATGCCATAAAATCCAACCAACCAACCATCATAAAAATTCCCACACCAATAAAATATTTTTGTGATTATTTTCTAACCTTCTGTAACTCAGGTAAAAATATTCTAATTAGAATCGAACTCATGATACGTTGATACGAATAATGTCAAAAAAAGAATAGTTATTCCAAAATAATTGAAACATCATATACGCCAAACGGCCGTCTGTCCTTTCAGCTGAGGGTTCACCATTTTGACCCGATCTCAACCAAACTTTCAGGAGTCATGCTTTCAAAGATTTTATCACTTTCCCATTCTTTTAGTAATCTTTATAAACGTTAAATAACTCTATTCCAACCTATATGCACTTAGACCTTCTCTGTTGCGGCCAGGTGTCACGTTAGGAGGGAAACGAAATCATCTGAATGATAGCCTGCTCAACAAAAACGACTAGAACCCTGATTTTAAGAAAATAATGTTTTATACCTCTTCACCAAGTTTGGAGAATAATAAAAAGAAATTTTCCTTCGAAATTTTCGTGATTTTTAGGTGTTTTCGTGGAAAGCCATCTTTCAGTGTAAACAAAGCAGACACATGTCCTAGATAAACAATGAAAAACTAAAAAAAACTATTTTCCAACAATCAAGTTGCTAAAAGAAATTTATTTGGTTTAATGTATCGTTAAACTAAAATAAAACATGCAAATAACTGGTACGATATTTAACTCTCTCTCCCCAGGTGATGGGATATGACACATGATCATTTTGATATAGGGTAAGCAACTGGAAGCATGATTCTCGAAGGTTGGGTGTAAAAAT
The DNA here is from genome assembly GCA_963585895.1 of Sepioteuthis lessoniana. Taxonomy (NCBI): domain Eukaryota; kingdom Metazoa; phylum Mollusca; class Cephalopoda; order Myopsida; family Loliginidae; genus Sepioteuthis; species Sepioteuthis lessoniana. The sequence goes on along the minus strand of OY757925.1, from coordinate 19,281,104 downwards.
GGCTCATTGTCCCATCGGAGGCAATAAACCTAGATTTTACCTCTTTTAGACGAAGGGTAAGTGCTGTCCGGTAGGTGGAAAGGCCCTTATGATTGAGCCATAAGAATAATTAAAACATCACTCGGTTCAAATGCCAGGCGCAATCGTTAATACAAATAACCTATATCCAGCAAAGCTGGTCAAAACTGCTTACAAAAATCACTTCCTTTAAAATCAGCATTCGAAATCTTAACTTTTATCCAAACTCAAACGAAAATGACAGACAAGAAAGTATTAACTAAAACACTTCAACATAGATATTATATGACAAAGAGTCAATTTTTATGCGGAGTCAAACTGGTTTGTCAGTTTTCTTTCTAGGTTAGTTACCTAACTCAGGCTTGAGAATCCTTTTTGCCCGACTATTTATTCACAAAAACATTCATGACTTTCTGACGGGCATTAGAATCAATGAAGGTTTTAAACACGGTTTACTGATTACATTTCCAACCACGCTAACGGTTACTCTAAAAACACCACCTTTTTCTTTTTTGTCGAAACGAGTGAACAAAATATAAAAGGAGCCGAAAAAACTTTCCTTACTCCAACGGACTGTCAACTCAACTGCTAATATCATCAGCACGATTCACCTGCTATAAATACTGCAACGAGTTGAGGAAAGAAAGAAAAAAGAAGGTAGACTACTGAAGCAAAATGGTTGTTCACTTAGACTTTCCTGTCATTACAGTTCGCAGAATTTCAATTACAAATGATTCTACAAATTATCGGTTAGTTGCAGGCCAAAATAACCTGCAATAATTGGGTATCCCTGTAATCCTTAGTAGTGTCTCTTTTTTTTTTTCGGGTGATCAAGGTTTAGCGTCTATTTCTGTCGAGAGAAATAAATGTAAAACTAGATTTTGTTCAGTCACTGTGTAAAAGAACTATACGGAATTTTTTAAATACTACTACTATCAGAGTTGTGGCGTAATGGCAAACGATCTGGATTGCAAGATCGTTGTAAGCGAGTTCAAACTCTAGTTGTATTATTGCATTCACTTTCAGACCAATGCCCTAGGGAAATTTATGAACCCCTTTATCCCTCAGCTAAGGGTTAAAAACTATTACTGCTTTTTTCTATGAGGATGACTTTGGCATTAAATAACCCACGAAGGTTGATATGCCATTACACAAGAAAAAAACCCAGCCATCTTGTGCATTTTGCAGTTTAAGCCGGTCACAGAACAAAACTAAAAAAATGCTAAAAGATTTTATTCAATCTTGTCAGAGAATTAAAAAATCGGTGGAACATGAATGTGACAGTGATATCAACAATAGATGGAGCACTCGGAACACTCCTCAAGAGCTTGGAAAAGAAACTGGTGGAATTAGAATTCAGGAAAAATCCATACTATACAAACTTCACCAATGTTAAGATGAGCTAGAATACTCAGAGAAGTCCTGGAGGCCTAAGGAGACGTTATCACCCAAAACCGATTGAAAACCTACAAGCTGCTGCTGCTGTGAAAAACTCGCATTATTATTATTATTTCTAGTTTTTCTAATCAGCATTAATAATTCTAATTATCAAATATTCCTATCTATTATAAATGATTTGCACATAGCAACATGGTTACAAATGAAAAAAAATCCTAACTAAGTGATTGAACAGTTCCATTTGACCTGTAGATGGTACCCTAAAATGTACTACCAGTTCGGGTCAGAGTCAACTTGGGGGGTACTTCTCATTCGCTAAAGATTCAGAACAAGAGGCTCAGCATTAGATGAAGTTTTGTTTTAAGAGAAAGTCTTACCATTCTGCTGATTTGCAGTCGGCACATTCCACAGCTCCAGCCGAGAGCGGGGTCTATTCTTTTTGTTCATTCTCTGTCTCTCTCATTATATATATATATATATATACGTGGGACATTCAATCATTTTCAGACTTTTTTATACAGGCATGTCGTAGACTCTTGAAAATTCAGTATGTTATAGCTATACATCTTATGAGATGACTGACCAATTTTTATGATTTCAGGTTCAAATCAACAGCTACAGCAGCAATTGGAATACACCCTACTAAAGCCTGATTGTCACAGCTGGTGAATTTCAAAAATGCAATCTGGAAGTGAGGAGACTTTCGAAGAACGATATGCAATAAAATTTTGTTTTAAACTCGGAAAAAATGGCAGGGAAAACGTAAGGAATACTTCAGACTGCTTTTGGACCATCTTGCATGAGATTCACGGAAGGCGGGGAGTCTGTGAGGGACGATGAGAGGTGTGGGAAGAGTAAGGAAGTCACCAGAGTTGATTGGCCAAAGGGTTAGGGTTACGGTTACGATGTTGGAACGGTACAACAAGTGCATTGCAGCCGGAGAAGATTACTTCGAAGGAAACTAATTTCATGTGTGTACTATCAATAAAAGTGCCCATACAAAAACCTCCAATAAACTTATTTAATGATCCTCGTGTATATATATATATATATATATATATATATAACAGTGTTAGTTGTCACTATCTTACTTTGCGGGTTTGTGACAGACAATATCTGTGATAGAGCTATTATATCAAAATAAATAGATATATTTAGTTTTTATATATATTGAATTGCATGGATGCTTGTCTGTGACCACGTGTTTCAAGCGATCTTATTACGACAATCGTCAGGCTGAGAAAGCACGAAACCTGTGGTCGCAGATAAGCAACTAAATATAGATAAAAATTAAGATATATATATTTATCATATATATATGTGATTGGTGTACATCTTTTTGGACTGCATATGTATCTATGTATCTTCAATTGGATTTTGAAGTCTATGAATTTGTTCGAGATAATTTATAACTTACAATCTGTTGGACAGTTCATTGTTTTCTTTTCTATCTTCATCAATTTACTTTTCCTCAGTCTCAATTTGGGGCCCCATCATCAGATGCAGTTTAGTTTCTTACTCAGAACACACAAACCCACACACTCACCCACACAAACACACCTACACCCACATACACACAGACATATATATATATATATATATATAATCAAATCTTGGCTGTAACAACTAAAATAGACGACAGTAACAACACAATCTGACATTTGTCACCTATATTTTCAGATTCATTTAGTACACAAACATCTGTGAATTTCTGCAAATCTTTTGAAGTTGTCCCGAAGGAGAAACTGTCATTTCAACCATTGTAGTTTCACGTAAAACTTATCACGTCATGAATTATATAACTTGCCCTAGAGAGCCGAGAAATATTGCTCTTTTTCAATCGTCTGTTGTTTGTTATAAGAAACATTTATAACAATAGCAATATATTCTAGGAAAGTCAAAATAACTTAAATGGAATTAGTAAACCAAAGAGAAATTGAATTTAACTTAAAGGCAAAATTCTCTCTCTCTCTCTCTCTCTCTCTCTCTCTCTCGCAAACCGCATCGCTCTTCACGCAGGTAACCAAGGTGTTTGTTCGGCCGAGGCTGGAGCAATGGCTTCAGTGTTCAAAAATCAGCTATAGAACCGAAAACCAACTTACTTAGATGCAAAAACATTGTTACCATAGCAACTTTGACCGTTAGGACTTTAAACGATAAAATAATCACCTGAGCTTACAGCATCAGCAGTCGAGCACAATATAGACATTAAACGTGTGCAGCAACACATACTACCATAGTGAAATAGATTTAGAATAACAATACCTGTAATGGTTGGATATTTGTCTTGTCATCGTCGTGGAAAAATTCAGTCAATTCCACCGTAGGAGGTGTAGGAATGTTTCTAGGTCCTCGTGCCTTGAAACACCAAAAGAGCACCGAGACAACCCAACCTAGAATTATGTATGCTACGAGGTGCCTTCAATAAGTTTCCAACCATTTTTGTACAGGTATTTAAAATCGTTGTAGACTCTTGAAAATTCAGTATCTAATAGCTATACATCTTATGAGATGACTGACCAAATGTTATGATTTCAGGTTCAAATCAACAGCTACAGCAGCAATTGGAATACACCTTACTAAAGCCTGATTGTCACCGCTGATGAATTTCGAAAATGCAATCTGAACGTGAGGACACTTAAGAAGAACGATATGCAATAAAATTTTGTTTTAAACTTGGAAAAAATGGCACAGTAACGTAAGGAATACTTCAGACTGCTTTTGGAGCATCTTGCATGAATCGAGCATCAGTTTTTGAGAAGCATAAGAGATTCAAGGAAAGCTTAGGAGTTTGTGAGGGATGATGAGGGGTGTGGGAAGAGTAAGGAAGTCAATACACCAGAGTTCATTGGCCAAAGGGTTAGGGTTAATATGCTGAGGTTTTAAGAGAGTTCAGGAAGAGATTCAAGGAAGGCAGGGAAGCAGGGAGTCTGTGAGGGATGATGAGAGGTGTGGGAGGAGTAAGGAAGTCTGAACACCAGAATTGATTGGCCAAATAAAAAAATTCATGGATATGTACATATTTTGATGTCAGTGTGGCAACTGTACTCACAATTATTCACGAGGAACTGAAGATGCAGAAGATTTGCGCGAAGTTTGTTCCAAGGGTGCTCAGAGAACATCAGAAAGAAATACGTTGTCATGACAGCAGGGAGATAGTCGAGCTGATCAATTCAGACCCCGCAGTTCTTGATGCTCTGGTGAACTGCGATGAAAGCTGGATCTACTTCTATGACCTACAGACAGAGTTCCCAGTGGAAGCATGCTGGCTCTCCCAGTCCCAAGAAAGCCAGACAGAGCAAATCCACCCACAAATTTTTGATGACCCCTTTTTTTGACAGCACTGGCACTATCTACATACAATTGGTTTCAACTGGACAGACAGTCAACAAGGAATACTATCTCGAAGTTTTAAGGGAGATTAGGAAGAGAGTCCGTCGGAAGAGGCCAGCACTCTTCAAATCGGGTCAGTAGCATTTCCACCAAGACAATGCACCAGTCCACAATTCCATCCTTGTCTCAGACTATTTGATCAAGATGGGCATTAAGACAGTTCTTCAGCCTCCCTATTGTGTAGACCTTGCTCCCAGTGACTTTTGGTTATTCCCTAAGCTCAAGGAAAAACTTAGAAGCTGTCGTTATGCTTATTCCCTAAGCTCACAGGCTGTCATTATGAGACAATTGAGGAGATGAAAGAGGCTATTACGAAGGTCATTGACACCGTCACACAAGAGGACTTCCATGGGGCCTTGCAGAAGTTGTTGGAACGGTAAAACAAGTGTAGTGCTGGCGGAGGAGATTACTTCGAATGGTACTAGAGTTTCATGAGTGTACTACCAATAAAAGTGCCCATACGAAAAAAGTCTGGAAACTTATCGTATGCACCTCGTATATATATAGTCATCCACAGAAAGACTGTTTCGTTGTATCAAGACTCTTCAGTGTGGCTAGATATGCTAGATTCCAGAAGCTGGGATCGAAACCCAGCTGATTCAAACGCCATTCCAAGATTTTACCGCTCATCCACGAGGAAACGGGGAACAATTTTGCCAGGAGAAATAAATAATTCAAATTTCGAATATTTAAATATTCCTGGTAAAGAGCTCTGTGTAAATAAATTCACTGAGCAAATGATATTACTTCAAGAAAAAAAAAACAATATTCGGTCACATTATTTTCCATTTGGATCTGATGAAGTCCTGTTAAAAGTTATTTTAGAGACTTTGATTCATATCAATGGTCTTAACAGGATGGAAGTAAATTTATTATCCTTATGTGACCGAATATTGTTTTTTCTTGAAATAATATGTGTGTGTGTGTGTGTTTTGTGTGTGTGTGTGTGTGTGTGTGTGTGTGTGTGTGTGTGTGTATGATTTGGCATTAAATAACCTACAAGTGTTCATATACCATTAAAACCAACAACCAACATTTTTCCTCTAGAGGTTTTCACCATCATTAGTCATTTTCAAGGGTATAATTAAAACGTTATTTGATTTGATTTTCTACGAACTAGTGAAACTTTAATATCTGAAATGTTTCTTGACAAGTTTTCTTGACAACGTTTTGAATATTTGTAGTAATTTTTGTAGCGTTTTATTATTTCAGATTGTTTAAATTTAGATTGTAGTGTGTTCTTGACGTAGAAAATGATGGACTGCTAACATTGCTAAAAGAATTTTGGCTGGTAAATACATCTGAAAAACAATAACGAAAGAAGGTATAACAATTAAAAAAACAATCTAATTAAATCAAAACAATAACGATATAATTTATTTCTTTTCTTGTTAAATACTGGTTTACATCAAATTTTCTAAAGCGAGACAAAACAAATTTTTTGTCTTTTGTGTCGAAAAATCTGGACTTAAAAAAATGAAGATTACTGAATTATTTTAATGCTTTATTATAAAGAATCTTTGATGAAATTTATCACTAAATAATTACGCAATTAATGTTAGAAGTTGTAATTTACAAAGCTTTTTGCTTAGAATAGGAACAAGGCAGCAAGAATGGGGCATCCAACGAGACTCGAACTCACTCGTGAAGGTTTGCTAGTCTAATAATGTTAGAGGTTGAATGACTATTACTTAGGGTTTTTTACTGGCCAACACATCTTCAATTCTTTCGGTCCGGTTTGTGGATCGGAAATTTTTCCCAACCCTGAAATTAAAAAAAAAATGGCAAAATTACTTGATAATGAATAAAATGAATAAATAAAAATTTATCTATTTTATGTAAAAGAAAAAGATTTAAGTCAGCATAACGTAACACTTGACATGACAGGGTGTCTTGTATATATTTACCAAGCCCACCACCTCAACGGGCCACAGGGTGTGGCACAAAGTCAATTTTTAAGCGGATTAATGCTGGTTTGAATTCAGAGTTTTTCTTCTCCTTAAGGCAAAAAAACCTTGTCTGCCTTACAATTTACCCATTGCTAAAGGGAGAAGAGATAGATTATCACTTTTTCAAAGGTATCAGCGAGAAGGGAAGTGCAAACAGATTCATTTAAGATTCGAATGCGTTTCGTTGATTTCATTTCCTTAACCGTTAACCAACGAGCGCATCTGTATTTCCCTAAACGCTCTGTGTGACATAATGTGACATCAGTTCAATTTTTAAGCTGACCACAACTAGTCTGAATTTAGAGATTTCTTTCTCCTAGACTGGTTGTCTTATAAATTTGGGTAAAATTTATAGGAGATTGGGTAGAGAGCCCAATCTGCAATACAATTTACCCGAAGAGATGATTCGGCCGTTTTTCCAAGAGCATTAGCGCGAAATAAAATGGAAACACCCTCGTCCAGGGTTTGAACTTAAGTCGCTGGTTTCTTGTTCCACGATAATTACTACTGCGATAATAGCGCCTCCTACAACAGAGTGTCTTGTAAAAATGTGTCGTTTCGATATGAATCAATATTACGGCCTGCGGATTCTAGTTCTTCTGCCTGGAGACAAATCTGAATGGATATTTTTTGAAAAGTAAATTCATTTATTTTTTCACGTCTGAGCAAGCACTTAATCAAGAGCCAAAACATTCGAGACCACTTTTCAAACAATCTATTATTTCTGAAGCAAGTATATTTTTTCTTTTTTTTTTTCATTCATCCGTTCATTTCTTTCTTTCTTTCTTTCTTTCTTTCTTTTCATTTCCAGGTCTTTCTTTCTTTCTTTCTTTCTTTTCATTTCCAGTTCTTTCTTTCCTTTCATTTCCAGTTCTTTCTTTCTTTCTTTCTTTCTTTCTTTCTTTCTTTCTTTCTTTCTTATTTTTTCATTTCCAGTTCTTTCTTTCTTTCCTTTCATTTCCAGTTCTTTCTTTCTTTCTTTCTTTCTTTCTTTCTTTCTTTCTTTCTACTTTATATTGTTACTATTCTTTTAATGTTTTCATCTTTATTTTTGCTTCTATTTCACCCACTAACTTGTACCTTTTCTTTATTATTTTTATATCCTTTGATTCTCTTTCTCTTTCGTTGCCTGTCGTATTGCAGAAGTACACACCTCCTACTCTACTCTCATTTCAACAGACGTATATGCGGAAGTATTAGAGACATTCGCTGGCATCACAAACTTGGACAGCACCAAAAACCAACATCGATTAATCATAGTAACAATCAGACCAATAGGAAAACAAACAAAAATCAAACAAAATCTACTTTAGATAATCGGTGAAAAGAAATAGTGCAGAAATTTAGTGTGTGGGTTGGTTGAGTTTTATGGCATATCAACCTTTGTAGGTTATTTAATGCCTAATCCATTTTTATACAAATAAAGAGTTCTATTTCAAACAATTCAGTTTATCATAAGTAGAGTTTAATTGTCAAAAACATTTCTATTTCAAGATATTCAGTTTATTCCAACAGTTCTAATTCTAACTATTCCTTTTAGATTTTGTTTACACATAGTTAAATATCAAAACATTTCTATTTCAAACAATTCAGTTTAACATGCCAAAACAGTTTTCTTTCTGCTAATTCAGTTTAGCATAAGTACGCAGTTTAGTTCTATTTGACCCATAGATAAGACCCTATCAGGTTTTACCACTCCAGGCCAGAATGGACCTGGGAGTAATGGTAATGAAGGGGTACTCGGCATTCTCCAACGCTCCAGCATTACTGAAGCCTCACTATCAGATTGTTTAGTGTCATATGCAGAATGCTCGTTGGGGGGAGTCTTACCCCTCTGCAGAGGTGCAGTCGGTGTATTCTACAGCCCCACCAGCCGACAGGGCAAACAGATATAGTCTTTTCATCATATTCATAGTAATCAAGTTATCTATCTATATTCAATGGAGGCGCATTTAGCGTAACGCTTATTGTCGTAAGAAATGGTGACCCGATTTCAGATTCTAGACAAGTCAGTTTTCATTTCTCTTTTTCTCTCAGCATTGAGTAAATTGTAAGACAGTCTGGGTTCTTTAACAAGACAACTACTCAAAAAAAGGAAGCAAAACACGGAATTTAAACTCGCTGTACTCCATTTTAAAATTGATCATACGTCACATCCTGCTGGTGATGGAGGGGGTGGGTAAATATATGCATTCACAGACAAAGAATTGAAGTTTTTTAAAATTATTTCCTACTTTTCACGACAAACATTATATTTCTTTTTTTTGAAAACTATTTTGTTAAGAGGGAGACTGTGGCGTAGTGGATAATATGCTGGACTCTGACATAGTAGTCTCTTGTTCTTAATTGACTATTTTTTTTCTTAGATGTGATTCAAGGTCATATAAATGGGGGATCCAATGAGACTCGAACTCACTCACCAAGGTTTTCTCGTCTAGCTTGTTTACCATTACATCACCCGATGCACACTTTGTTAATGGTGTTGATATATTGATGTGCAATTTCCATAGATCTTTCTTTCAGGCTGATATTTTTCTTTCTTTTTTGTCGATATATCCCTCTCATGTATTTGCTTCATTTTCTTTGCTTCTCTCTCTTTTTGTCTTTACTCTCTTTTTCTCTCTCTCTCTCTCTCTCTCTCCCCTTTTCTCTCTCTGTCAATTGTTCTACACATCTTTGCCACTTCCACAACTTATTTAATCTCTACTTTCTCGTTCTTTTTTCTTTCCCTACTTCTCTCTTTACGCTCTCTCTCTCTCTCTCTCTCTCTCTCTCTCTCTCTCTCTCTGTGTTTTGGTCTAAGTTTCTTCGTCGCTTCCTCATCTTATTCGGTCAATACTTTAATATTCCTCTTTTTCTTTCCTTACTTCTCTCTCTTTCTGTCTTTATCCTCTCTCTCCCCACTTCTCTCTCTCTCTCTCTTTTTACCCTGCTTTTCTCTCTCTTTCGGCCTCTATCTCCGACTCATTTCCTCAACTTATCAAATCTATCTACTTCTTTCTATTTTTGTCTTTACCCCCCTCTCTCTCTCTACTTCTCTCTCTCTCTCTCTATTTTAGTCTATTTCTCTTACTCATTTCCACAACTTTTTCAACCTATACATTCTCCTTCCTTTTTTTTCCTTCTCTTCTTCTCTATTTTTTCTTCATTCTCTTTCTCTCTTTCTTCTGTTATGTTTACCCACTCCTTCATTTGTTCAATCTATCGTCATTGATTTCTTTCTCTTTCAACATTCGAGAGCATGAAAAAAAAAGATCAGACCCCCCACCAGGCCAGATTTGACACAATGTCATTTTAATGTGGGGATCCATCCACTATTCTAGACTCATGCATAGCCGTCACACACGCACAAAAATTCTTGATCTCTTTGACATTCTCCTTTTGAGGCGCCTCAGGTGTCAAATGATAAAAAAAAAGCTCTGCTAAGCAGGTAGTTCCTGAAGGAAAAGCCACCTGGGATCAGGCAATCAACTTAATATCACCCATTCAGAGCGAACGCCAAGTGCTCTTCTAGAAAACCAGGGGAAATAACCCGTGTTTTTTATTGAACAATTTACACAATCGGTGAAAAGAAAGAAAAAAATTCTTTGAATTATTTCACATGATCTATAGAAATAATGGAAGAAATGAGCCAAATTTAAGGTCCGATTCGCATTCACTTCACCCTTACAAAGATTTGAGTCTATCTCTCTTCCAGCTATGCGTATAATATTAGGCTAGTCTAGGAAGCTCTTGCGTTGAGAGTTTCTGACTTACTTATTCTTACTCTAGACTGATCTGGTATCCTAATCTAAACTTTCCAAGGAGTGATGTCGTCTCAGATTGACCATGAGTTGTTCCTCTGACTGGTTGAACTTACGATATTTTTCCTCACAGGACTCAATTTGAATTCTACACTTCATGGAAAGCTATCAGTCTAGGATGGAGTGTTATATACTCATGATGATAGAATATACACGGATGGAGGAAAAACGACAACAATGTTTTATAAAGATATAACTATCACACTTTATTCACAAAAGGAGTTGAAGCTTCTGTAGTGTGGGAGATAAAAGATGTCAAGGAGAGACTAAGACATATTGCTATATTAACCAAAAACTTCTCTTGACCATAGCACACTGTGTTATCATCAAGACCCCAAATAGCTGTGGTTACTCATCTGGAGGCTGCTGAGGGTCGCTGCCTTCTGCGAGGCGCTGTCACTGACTGCAAGCTAGCTTTGACTCTGGCCTTCACTGCCTCTTACCCTAACTGACTCAGCTGCCGCAGGCATCTGCATATATTATTTCATAACGCCCACAAACTTCCGATTAGATCTCGTGAACTTCTTCCGCTAATTTACACAGGTGCGTCTCTGATTGACGGCTCGGTCAAGGGTCAATATGCAACAAGAAAGAGAATCTGGAATTCAAAACTTATGCCATATTGTATGGCAGCTTGTTCTTTATTTTTATTTTTATTGATAGATCGATTGATAGATAGATGAGCAAACAGGAACGCGAATTTCGTAAGATCTTGAAAGGAATAATTTCAAGATGACTAAAATGACATTAATCTCGAAAGTTTATTTGAAGTTTCTCATAAAATTAATTGTTCCTTTCAGGACATCAGTGATAGATAGATAGATAAAAACTTTCCGCGGGTTATCTCGCCAACTTCTTCAAGTTAAAGAAACTTTTCGTGAGTCCTTCCAAGATAAAGAAATCACTGGCAAGCAATTTCTTCCATTCCTCGATGAATAAAAATCTTGCGAGATATCTCGTCGGCTGTTACGGGGAAAATTTTTTCTGTAAAGATATTGTCTCAGCTCTTACAAATCAAGAAAATTTCTATCACTTATTTTGTCATGTCTGACAGTATTAATAAAGTTGTAATCCGCTAAAAAACTGACCTTGTGTCACATTCTATTCGTGGTGGCGGGATTGGGTGTATATATCTTGTTAGCCATAAAGGACAAATAAATATCTCGCGAGATTTTGTTTTATAAATTGATTGGTGAGACTTATTGTTGTCATGCACTAGATAATTCAATTTGAGTCCTGATTCGATAGATTCAGTATAATGAACAACGTTGAACTTGAAATCAATCTAATACCGTATTTCTCATTGGAAAGTTTCAGTAAGTTGACCAACCAGATGGGTTCTAGATTAAGAACGTTAGTCAGTAAGAAACTGTCAACACAAGAAGTTGAATACCCATCTTGCTCCTTAACTCCCCGTTTAGGCTGTGTTGCATATTGACCTCCGAGCCGGCCAAGCTGTCAAAAGAAGAAATGCACCTGTGTAAATAACAGGTGAATCCGGTCGAAGATATCAGGAGATCAGGGGCGACCTTGACTGTCGAGGGGTTGAATTGAGTGCGAAATTGTGACGCTCGCAGGAAGAAGAGTGGGCGTCAAATTATTATATAACCCCGGCGACAGGAAGTTCAGATTAGTTGGAGAGAAGATGCTGTAATGAGGACCATGTCCCAGAGAGGCTGAGTCCCCAGGCCCTCGGTTGAGCAACCCAGGAGAACGGGAAAGAAACGCTGTTATGGCCATAAGAGTGGGGGTCAATATGTTGCAGTTCTGTTCAGTCTCCAACTCACCTCTCACACAGTAAAACCTTTAGAAACCCTTTTGAACTCTTTCGAATAAAGTGTGAGGTATATTTTTCTAAAGAACTGTGTCCGCTCGTCTTTATGGTGTTGAATATGTTTCTGCGTATATATGTGTATGTATAGTTGTTCATGGCTATACAACAGCTGCAGCGAGTAATAGTGATTAAAGTCGCCTATAAATAAAAGTAAAATCTGCAAAGAAAACTCTAGTCATGTAGTCATTCCTTATAAACGAATAAGAACAAAGATGGTGACATGAAGGAGACCCCAGAGTAACCAAAGCGACACGATGACCAGCAGGGGAAGTGAAGAAAAGTGAGGTGAGGAGATGGAAGCCGACCGATCGTATGCCCACGTACCATATAACATACACATATAACATATACATATACATACAACGTTGAGTACTATATTACAATATCCCATCAACTTATCAGGAATAGATTTATTTCCAGTTGAAAATTTCGTCGTCCATTTCATGACATTTTATTTTCTTGTGAGATATTGCGTTAGTTCGCACAGTTCAAAGAAATTTCTCTCGACATATTTTGTCATTCTCGGTAGAATAAAGAGAAGTTTTCTCGAACTATATTGTCAGACCTCCATGAAAAAATAATTTATTGCGGGATATTTCTACTTCCCCTCCTGCTATGAATAATGAGTATCTCGCGAGATACAATGTAATATCTCGCGGGATATCTCATCAACCCATCAAGAATAGATAATTTCTCTCGAGATATCTCGTCAGCCGCTTAAGCTGATAAAAACTAAATATCACTGGCTGGTTCTCGTAACAACAGTTAAATCCATGTGAAATTTTGTGGGGTTTTGTGGTTATTGGTGGCAGACAGACGATTAAATAGTACGAGTCTTTGGCCACTTCTTGCTTAGTCGACCAAAAACGAAATACTATTTTTTTGATGCACACTTAACTCCTTGGATAGCAGTCAAAAACTTCTTCTTCTTCTTCTTCTTCTTCTTCTTCTTCTTCTTCTTCTTCTTCTTCTTCTTCCTCTTCTTCTTCTTCTTCTTCTTCTTCTTCTTCTTTGTTGTTGTTGTTGTTATTCTTCTTCTTCTTTTGAGATTTTGATGAAAACAAAGTACAGTGAAATCCTCGTCCAATTGTTTTCCCCCCGGAGGCTAATATAAGAAGACCCCCACCTGATAGAGAAAACATGGTTAATAAAAAGAAAAGAAACATCTAAAAGAAGAAATTGTTTGGGCTGTAAATAAGAAGAGTTGAGAGAAAAGATAATGGAAAAAAGAAGAAAAGAAAAGAGAGGGGAAGAGAAGAAGTCAGAAAAGAAGGAAAAAAGATAGATAGATAGATAGATAGATAGATAGAAAGAGAGAAAAAATCTTGAGGTTAAAGATAGTAAAGAATGAAAGACAAAGAAAGAGAGAAAGGAAGAAAAAAAAAAGAATAAGACAGGATAGAAAGACAAAAGTTAAATGAAGAATGTGAAGGAATAAAACAGATGAAGAAAGGGGAAAGATAAGAGAGAAAAGAAAAAGGAAATGTGTGTGTGTGTGTGTGTGTGTGTGTGTGTGTGAGAGAGAGAGAGAGAGAGAGAGAGAGAGAGAGAAGGGGGGGTGTCGAATTCTGGGAAAGAAAAAGTCGATAATGAGAGTGAGAAAGAAATTAACTAAAGAAACGTAATACTAAAATAAAATGCAATACACGGTAAAAAAATATACGTTAGAATTCGATATGCCACTCCTACAAATGTTTTAAAATAATTTATTTATGTTAACAATGGATATAGGAAAAACTGTGTGAATACATTCATACATAATTAACATCTCCAATAGTTTATTTATTTTAACTAGTTTTACCGATATTTTTGTGTAGAATAAAGACGAGCACTGTAATTGGTGCAAAATTTACTTTGTGTAATTTTGACGAAAAACAAAGAAAAATGCAGATAGAAATTTACAAATGCAGAAAGAACAATTTACTAAATAGAAATAATATCTCTTTCTATTTGTAATCTGATAAAATAAACAAAATAAAATAAATAAGTAGATAAATAAATCTCTTTATCATTGAGGGTTTTCGGACTATTGTCTTCATCTTCCTTGTTATTTCCACAACAGGCAACCCCCGTGGATTCAATAAAGGACGTAGTTCGAAGTTCCGTGTAGGTTCCCGAGTTCGACAAACATCTGAAGAAGGCCGGAGGACATATCGACCGAAATGTTATGGAAATAACAATAAAGATGAAGACATTAGTCCGAAAACCCTCAATAATAAAAATCATCAATCTTCGTCTCAGAAATTTTGACAACAAATAAATCTCTGTCTCCCGGGCCAAATCTACGAATATGTTTAATTCACGGTAGATTAGCAACACTTTTGAACAAACTCTTTCTAACAAACTCATGAATAAACAAATAAGGAAGTTTAGTTAGGTTTTATGGCATCTCAACCTTGGTAGGTCATTTATGCCAAATCTTTTTTACATATATATTAAATATATAATTACAAAAAACGTTTTGTTGATAACATTTTTAAACAAGCTTTCACACAGTTAAATGGATTTACTTATTTCTCTCTAATACGAATAATTCTATTTACTATTATGATGGTTAGAGTTTCCGCCAATGGCCCGGGAGACCGAGGTTCAATCCCAGGTGGAGTTATACCAAAGATACAAAAAAAATGGTGCTTGATGCCTCCTTGCTTAACACTCAGCATTATAAGGTATGGATCAAGGGTAAAGTGGATCAGTCCAGTGAAAGGAGTAGCGCCCTCCCTTACACCTTGGTGAAGTCGCTACAGAAAAGGGAGCCTTCGGGTCACCCTCGACTACGGTCGCCAACATTTGTTAAGCATTTGTTTGCACATAGTTTAATGTTTTCCTAGTATTGCTATGTATCACTTACAATTCTTTTAAGCATTAGTCATTTGTTTGTACACAGTTAAATGTAAAAACAGATCTATTTCAAACAATTTAGTTTTGCATAAGTAGAGTTGTTTGTTTACACACAGTTAAACGTAAAAACAGTTATATTTTAAACAAGTCAGTTTACTATAAATACAGGTTTTTGTTTACTCACAGTTAAATGTAAAGAAAAACAGTTCTATTTGAAACAATTCAGTTTAGCATAAGTGTAATATAATGGCCGAGGGATTTCGTTTTATGCCTTTGGGTTTACTTAGGCTGAGAACCTTTCGGCTCAGTGCATGGGTTACTTAGGTGAAACATTAACGCAGGTGTTCACGCGCGCACGCGTGCAGAGCGGACGTGTCACTCAGAGATGTCACAATAGCCCGAGATGGGAAACGGGGCTAGCGAGTGTGAATGACGTCACGCACCGGAAGCGCGTTGAGGATTTTGGGAGATTTGAAAAAAGTCAGTTAGTAGAGTTGAAAACTAGACACCAAACGAGAAGGGTCAACTTTCGGGGCTCGCAGAGGCCAGACGAATTTGCGCGCTACGGGCGCCGTACGAGATGGGGTGGGGGCAGATGGAAAAGCCAGAATAGAAAGAATGTGTATCTCTTTCCTTATGTCGAAGAACCTTTAAACTCAAAGGTAATAAAAAGTTTCGTACCAGAACTAAGAAGTCGTAAGTGTTTTTCGTGTTTCGAGATTCCTATGTTCTCTGTATATATGTTATGAACATTCTATATACGTTTTGCATATCCCTATCTGGCTATAGTACATAAGTGCGTTTGTTTGTTTATTCACAGTTAAATGTAAAAACAGTTCTATTTCAAACAATTAAGTTTGGTATAAGTACAGTTTTTTGGTTTGCACATAGTTGAATGTAAAAACAGTTCTATTTCAAGCAATTCATTTTAGTATAAGTAGACAAATTTACAACTAGAGAATATAAACATGTATATAATTCGGTTGACTTACCGAGAAGAAGATAATAAAAATAAATAAAATAAATGAGAAAATAAATAATTATAATATTCCTCGTTTTCGGTAAAAGAAAAAGAAGTAAAAACAGGAAGAAATAAAGGTTTGAAAGAGCATTTTGCGAATGAGAAACAGGCACGAAGGTGAAAAACAAAAGAAAAGAAATTGATTGAAAAAGAAAGAAAAAGGTGATAATGAAAGAGAAAAGGTAGTGGAGAGAAAGAAAGAAGAAAACCGTAGAGAAAAGGAAAAGAAAGAAAAGAAAGGAAGCGAGAGAAAGAAAATTTCAAAGAAGAGCGAAAAAGAAAAAAAAAGAAAGAAAAAGGTGACAATGAAAGAGAAAAAGTAGAGGAGAGAAAGAAAGAAGAAAACCGTAGAAAAAAGGAAAAGAAAGAAAAGAAAGGAAGTGAGAGAAAGAAAATTTCAAAGAAGAGTGAAAATAAAAAAAAAAGAAAGAAAAAGGTGATAATGAAAGAGAAAAGGTAGTGGAGAGAAAGAAAGAAGAAAACCGCAGAAAAAAAGGAAAAGAAAGAAAAGAAAGAAAGCGAGAGAAAGAAAGTTTAAAAGAAGAGTGAAAATAAAAAAAAAAGAAAGAAAAAGGTGATAATGAAAGAGAAAAGGTAGTGGAGAGAAAGAAAGAAGAAAACCGCAGAAAAAAAGGAAAAGAAAGAAAAGAAAGAAAGCGAGAGAAAGAAAGTTTAAAAGAAGAGCGAAAAAGAAAAAAAAAGAAAGAAAAAAGTGATAATGAAAGAGAAAAAGTAGTGGAGAGAAAGAAAGAAGAAAACCGCAGAAAAAAAGGAAAAGAAAGAAAAGAAAGGAAGCGAGAGAAAGAAAGTTTAAAAGAAGAGTGAAAAAGAAAAAAAAAGAAAGAAAAAGGTGATAATGAAAGAGAAAAAGTAGTGGAGAGAAAGAAAGAAGAAAACCGCAGAAAAAAAGGAAAAGAAAGAAAAGAAAGAAAGCGATAGAAAGAAAGTTTAAAAGAAGAGTGAAAATGAAAAAAAAAAGAAAGAAAAAGGTGATAATTAAAGAGAAAAAGTAGTGGAGAGAAAGAAAGAAGAAAACCGCAGAAAAAAAGGAAAAGAAAGAAAAGATAGGAAGCGAGAGAAAGAAAATTTTAAAGAAGAGCGAAAAAGAAAAAAAAAAGAGAAAGAAAAAGGTGATAATGAAAGAGAAAAGGTAGTGGAGAGAAAGAAAGAAGAAAACCGTAGAGAAAAGGAAAAGAAAGAAACGAAAGGAAGCGAGAGAAAGAAAATTTCAAAGAAGAGCGAAAAAGAAAAAAAAAGAAAGAAAAAGGTGATAATGAAAGAGAAAAAGTAGAGGAGAGAAAGATAGAAGAAAACCGCAGAAAAAAAGGAAAAGAAAGAAAAGAAAGGAAGCGAGAGAAAGAAAGTTTAAAAGAAGAGCGAAAAAGAAAAAAAAAGAAAGAAAAAGGTGATAATGAAAGAGAAAAAGTAGTGGAGAGAAAGAAAGAAGAAAACCGCAGAAAAAAAGGAAAAGAAAGAAAAGAAAGAAAGCGAGAGAAAGAAAGTTTAAAAGAAGAGCGAAAAAGAAAAAAAAAAGAAAGAAAAAGGTGATAATGAAAGAGAAAAAGTAGTGGAGAGAAAGAAAGAAGAAAACCGCAGAAAAAAAGGAAAAGAAAGAAAAGAAAGAAAGGGAGAGAAAGAAAGTTCAAAAGAAGAGTGAAAAAGAAAAAAAAAGAAAGAAAAAGGTGATAATGAAAGAGAAAAGGTAGTGGAGAGAAAGAAAGAAGAAAACCGCAGAAAAAAAGGAAAAGAAAGAAAAGAAAGAAAGCGAGAGAAAGAAAGTTTAAAAGAAGAGTGAAAATGAAAAAAAAAAGAAAGAAAAAGGTGATAATGAAAGAGAAAAAGTAGAGGAGAGAAAGAAAGAAGAAAACCGCAGAAAAAAAGGAAAAGAAAGAAAAGAAAGGAAGCGAGAGAAAGAAAATTTCAAAGAAGAGCGAAAAAGAAAAAAAAAAGAAAGAAAAAGGTGATAATGAAAGAGAAAAAGTAGAGGAGAGAAAGAAAGAAGAAAACCGCGGAAAAAAAGGAAAAGAAAGAAAAGAAAGAAAGCGAGAGAAAGAAAATTTCAAAGAAGAGCGAAAAAGAAAAAAAAAGAAAGAAAAAGGTGATAATGAAAGAGAAAAAGTAGAGGAGAGAAAGAAAGAAGAAAACCGTAGAAAAAAGGAAAAGAAAGAAAAGAAAGGAAGCGAGAGAAAGAAAGTTTAAAAGAAGAGTGAAAAAGAAAAAAAAAGAAAGAAAAAGGTGACAATAAAAGAGAATAAGTAGAGGAGAGAAAGAAAGAAGAAAACCGTAGAAAAAATGAAAGAAAAGAAAAGAAAGGAAGTGAGAGAAAGAAAGTTTAAAAGAAGAGTGAAAATAAAAAAAAAGAAAGAAAAAGGTGATAATGAAAGAGAAAAATTAGAGGAGAGAAAGAAAGTAAGAGAAAGAAAACGTTAAAGATAGGAAAAGAAAAAAAGAAAGTAAAAGACAACGGCAGATATTTGTTAATTTGAAAATGATTATAAAGGAGGACCTCGTTATTTGTGCGAAATATTTTTTTCCCAGAAATGTCATGGATGCTAAAATCCTTAGATGATAGAGCACTATTTATATTAGATACTAGCAGAGATACTTGCTGTCGCGCCCGGGTGAGGAAAATGACTATACATGATAATGTAAATAGCCAAAAGAATTTTCACGGAAATAAAACTTCGTATATATTTGAGAATGTATTTCTTATATACCTGGAATGAGGAGGCAACTATCCTAATACATATTAATATATTGTCTCTTTTTTATTACGAAAGGTCGAAGTGGTTGCCTGATAGAGAGAGAGAGAGGGGGGGAGAGTCAGGACTGTTAGGGAAACGTTAGGTTGCGACATATCTACAGATTTTCATCAGGTGAGGATACCTCTCCAGAGAGCACTGCTTCTTCGTGCTTCTTTTACGGGAAACTTATACAGAGCAGGTTATCAACCCGGAGCTACTGCCCCCGTCCGGTCTTACGCCTAGACAGCGTGTCTACTCACTGCACACCGCTGACTCTGCCGACTGACTGGTCTCTTCCGGCTGACTACCGACACTTCAGGGTTGAAAACTTCCGTTGTTATATATTTTTCGGATAACCTTGCATTCTTTCTAAGCAATTTTCGTGGCATTTCCTTTGTCCTTTGTTTACCATAAGATACAGCTGCCGATCCTGTTTTGAATCTCACAAAC
This sequence comes from Sepioteuthis lessoniana, assembly GCA_963585895.1. Classification (NCBI taxonomy): domain Eukaryota; kingdom Metazoa; phylum Mollusca; class Cephalopoda; order Myopsida; family Loliginidae; genus Sepioteuthis; species Sepioteuthis lessoniana. The sequence continues at coordinate 19,261,653 of OY757925.1, read as the reverse complement.
TAACCCGTCAATCAAAGATCATTATATAAAATAACTTCTAAAGTGCCGAAAACATTTCAAAATTCTTTGTTCATACGCAGTTTTATAAATTAAATAAATAATCAAAATAATTTATTGGTCTAATCACAATTAAAAAGTATTTCCTTCTCCAACTGTGGAAAAGTCGCTCTTTATTTTCTTGATAATTACCGAAAATATTGAAATTCAATAATAAAATACTATTTGGTACGTTTTGAAATTTATGAGTTATATGTGGAATAACTTTCCGATGCTATTTTTCAAGAATCTTTTAGACAAAATATCTTTGATTTTCAATTGTTTCTTCAAATAAACTGTATATCACACCTTTATGAATCATTCTTCTATTTAATGATCTAAAGAAGAAATTCAAAAGTCCATGTTCGAACCTAGAGTATTTGTTAAAAGTTAACTTTTTAATTAAATTCCACATTAACTTTGGATAAAGTGCAACAGTCCTGACTCTCTCTCTCTCTCTCTCTCTCTCTCTCTCTCTCAGGCAATAAAAAAGAGACAATATATTAATATGTATTAGTATAGTTAGCTTTTTAATTAAATTCCCCATTGACTTTGGATAAAGTGCAAATCAAATTTGAAGTTCAAAATATTTCAATTCATTTCAAGCAGAATGTTTAAAAAAAAAACCTTTTTAAACTTGATGGAAAGTTCTTTCCGATTTGAATATAATATTAAGTAAAAAATACAACGATAAAAAAGTACGCAGACTGAAAAAGAAAATGAATATTTTATGCTATTTTAATAGTCTTTTATACCCTCTTCTTTTATGTACGGCGCCCATCTCCTCATTTCACTCTTCTGTGTCACAATGTCACCATTTTGTTCTTTGTAGCTTTTTGCGATCCCACTTCTTCTCTTCTGGTTTAGGATGAATAACAACTCAAATATATTTTTAAGTATACATATTTCTTTATTGCTTCGGGGCAATTTTTTTCTTACCGACTCTTTACTCTCAACCCAAAAGTCAGTGATCAGAGCAATGATCGAATTTAGTCTGCCTTCCTTGGTAATTTTAACTGAGAGAAATTATCTGATTTCTTGACTTCGAAGATCATCCTTTGACAGGACTTTCGTTAAATCAAAGCCGCGTTTTCAAATGGCCGTGAAGGTCATCCTACATCAATTACATCGACTGACATCCGACAGTTTTCGGTCGATTTTAATCGATTCTACACTTCTTGCTAAATAATAAATTTCGCCAATCAGTTATTTAATAACGGGAAATATTTAGAAAAAATTATTGACTTCTAAAATTTATGTTACATAAAGACGATATTTCTTTAAAAATGAACGTATTTTGCATACTGACACCTCTCCTGAAAATTGATAAAATAACATTTGAAATATTCTTGTATAATCTAAATTTTTGCATTCATTATTTCTGAAGAAATTTCTGTAAAAGAAAAGAAAGGAAAAAAAAAAAAGAAGTATAAGTAGAAGTATCGGAAATAAAATAATTAGAGACGGTACACTTTATTCCAAATCTCACTGAACACTTTTCTTCTTTTTGAAGACTTCAAATTAACCACTTCATATAGTCTGCATGTCAAGTGGATTGTGACAAGTTGTCATGTCAAAATCTAATATTTACCAAGTATGAACACACAAAACAGAATTTCCATTTATGAAAATAGATACACAACAATTTTCACCGGAAAAAAATGTGATTCACTATTAGTAAATATATCCCCCGTTTCAAAGTTTAACACTGCAACACCAGGGCCAATATTTCAAGAAGAATACCGTTTTACTCTGCACTGTATACCTATTCGATGACCACGAAGATGTAACACCCCCACTAAAAAAATATATTTATATTTTACGGTCCAAGAGAAACAAATTTATTACAAGACAGTTTGGAAAATTTTGTGGAATGGTTGCAACAATAAAATAAAGCGAGATTTAAAAAAAAAACAAATTAAAAAATGGTAGAAAAAACGGATAAAGAAGAAGAAATGGATAAAGAAAGAGAAAAGAGATACAAAAATGCTGGAAATGTACAAATAAAACTGCAATAAGGAAACTAGCAAAGAAGAAAACATACAAAAAAAAATAAATAAAAAAAAAGTTTAGGAATCTGTATGAAGATAAAAGAAAGCAAAAAGGAAAGAGCTGATATTTGAAAAGAAAGAAAAAAATGAAAATGAAAAGAAAGATAGAAAGAAAGAATGAAAAAAAGAAAGACTGGAAGAAAGAAAGAACTGGATATAAAAAAAGAGAAAATTAAAGTTTTCTTCTTCATTTCCGAGTAAATATGGCGTCAGTCTCGATACTTATTGAATATACATCGTATTTTGAAAAAAAAAAAAAAAGTTTCATTCATTATTTCTGTCTTGTTTGTTGGTTTGGATTTTATGGCATATCAACTTTTGCAGGTTATTTAACGCCAAATCCATTTTTATACAAATAAACAGTTTATATTTCAACCAATTCAGTTTAGCATAAGTTCACTGTTTAATTGTCAAAACATTTCTATTTCAAGCTATTCAGTTTAGTCAAACAGTTTTATTTCAAACAATTTAGTTCAATATAAGTAATTGTATAGTTTTTTTGTTGATACACTGTTAAATGTGAAAACTGTTCTATTTCAAACCATTCAAGGTTACGAAAAGAAAGAGAGAAAGAAAGAAAGAATGAAGAAAGTGTAAAAAGAAAGAACTGAAAATGAAGAGAAAGAAAAAAAAGAGAGATATGGCAATAAACTGAAAATAAATAAAGGATGAATAAAAGAAAGAAAAAACAAACAAACTAGAAATAAAGAGTAAAAAAATGAAATAAAGAGAAAGAAGTGAAAATGAAAAGAAAGAAAGAAAGAAAGAAAGAACAGTCAATAAAAAGTAAGACATGGAAACAAAAAAAGGTCAGATAAAAGAACTGGAATTGAACCGTAAGAATTAGAAATGAAAAAGAAAGAAAGAAAGAAAGAACTGGAAAAAAAGAGTAAGAATTGGAAATGAAAAGAAAGAAAGAAAGAAAGAACTGAAATTGAAACGTAAGAATTAGAAATGAAAAAAATAAATAAATAAAGAAAGAAAGAAAGAAAGAAAGGAAGGAAGAAAGAAAGAACTGGAAATGAAGAGTAAGAATTGGAAATGAAAAGAAAGAAAGAAAGAAAGAAAGAAAGAAAGAATTGGAAATGAAAAGAAAGAAAGAAAGAAAGAAAGAAAGAACTGGAAAGGAAGAGTAAGAATTAGAAATGAAAAAGAAAGAAACAAAGAACTGGAAATGAAGAGTTAGAATTAGAAATGAAAAGAAAGAAAGAAAGAAAGAAAGAAAGAAAGAAAGAACTGAAATTGAAACGTAAGAATTAGAAATGAAAAAGAAAGAAAGAAAGAACTTGAAATGAAGAGTAAGAATTGGAAAAGAAAAGAAAGGAAGACATTGAGGTGTAGAAGTTCTTTTGCGGGTGCTTCATTATTGATCACTATTTCCCTATTTTTGACATGTGTTCATTCCATCTAAATAACCGACATTTCACGGTTTACCATTTCAGTTAAACACAAACTCTAATTAGCTAATCAGCCGACTAGCAAAATGACATCTGCTCTCAACACTCTCGACAAGGAATCAATACAAGACATCGACGCCGCCCCACCTAACCCAAAATATGTATTTACTTCTGTCAATTCTTGTTTTTGATAGAGAGCAACATTGATGATCATACTCTAAAATTCTTTTCATGGCGTCGTTTTTCTTCCGAGGGTCTTTAAAAAGTATCAAGACTGATACTTTTAATAGTTCTTTATTTTAGATTTTAGAATTTAACCGTGTAAGTTAATATCTGAAGATATGGATAGCATTATAAGAAGTACTGAGGCGCTGCTTCATATCATATCAAAGGTGCTTCGACCCCAGAAAAACTCACCGGAATAAATGTATTTAATCCGAAAGAGGCTATTTTGAAGAAAATTAAAGTTTCATTCTTCATTTCTTAGCAAATATGGTGTCAGTCTCGATATTTATTGAATATACTTCGCATTTTGGAAAAAAATTTCATTCATTATTTCTGTCTGGTTTGGGTTTTATGGCATATCAACCTTTGTCGTACATTTAATGCCAAATCCATTTTTATACAAATAAACAGTTCTATTTCAAACGATTCAGTTTAGCATAAGTACAGTTTAATTGTCAAAAATATTTCTATTTCACGCCATTCAGTTTAGTCAAATAGTTTTATTTAAAAAAATTAAGTTTAGTATAAGTATAGTTTTTTGTTCACACTCAGTTAATGTCAAAATTGTTCAATTTCCAACAATTCAGTTTAGCGTAGGTAGAGGTCCAATGTCAAAAACAGCTCTTTTTCAAACAACCCGGTTTAGCATCCAAAAGCAGTTCCATTTTAAACAATTTATTTTTGTATACGTGCGCAGTTTAAATGTCAAAACAGTTCTATTTCGAGTAATTCAGTTCAACAAAAGTACGCAGCTTAAATGTCAACACAAGTTCTATTTTAAACAATTCAGTTTAGCATAAGTACACAGTTTAAATGAAGTACGTAGTTTCAATCTCAAAATAGTTCTATTTCAAGCAATTCAGTTCAGCACAAGTACACAGTTTAGTATTATTTGACCCATATCAGGTGCTACCACTCCGGGCCTGAGTGGAATGAAGGGGTATTTCGCATTCCCCAAAGCTCCAGCATTACTGGAACTTTATTATCAGACTGTTTAGTATCAAGACTGATACCTTTGATAGTTCCTTATTTAAACTTTTAGAATTTAACTGTGCAAGCTAATATCAAGATATGGATAACCTTATAAGAAGTACTGCGGCACTGCTTCATATCATATCAAAGGTGCTTCGACCCTAGAAAAAAACTCTCAGGACACTCGTTGGTGGAGGGATCTTACCCCTCAGCAAAAAAGTACTCGGGGTATTCTACAGCCCCAGACGACGGGACAATATTTTGGTTTGGTTTCTTAGTTTAACGGCATATCAAGCTTCGTGGGTTATCTAATGCCAAAATAATTCTTGAAGAAGAACAGAACAGAATAATTCTTGTAGAAGAACAGAAGTTGGGTATAAGGGTTTCATGCCTTACTCACGGGTTTTAGTCCAAAAGTGTATGTAACGACGCGGTTGCTGTTCGAACTCGAGTACTACGATGTCGCAGTCCATACAGCAACAGTCTCGATACTTTTTGAATCATTATCAAGTCAAGCTGATTGCATTGATTCCCCTGACTCTCTTACTATCCATCCCTATCATTTATCACTCTTAGCAGCCCTTCTGAGATGCATCCAGAACTGATGTATATAAGTCCTTACTGGTTGGCTTAAACATGCGTGTTCATGTGTAAGGGAACACGAGAAAACGTCGCTTATAAGTTCGTCCTTACTTCTTCAGCAATTTTCAGCCTGTCATGTTAGTCTTACTTGGATGGTTTGTGAAATGACAGGTAAATAGCCATAAAGCTGCCATTTTGTGGCGTGTTACTTCCAAAATTTGTTTTAAATTGCTCGAAGCATTCTCGTGTAATACCTATCTAGCATTACTTGTCTGAATTTCTGAGACGAAGCTTGATGATTTTTATCCATCAGGGTTTTCAGACTATTGACTTCGTCTTTATTTGTATATTCACAACGTTTCGGCCGATATGTCCTTCTTCAGGTGTTTCTTGTCGAACTCAGAAGCCTATATGGAACTTTGAACAACGTCCTTTATTTAATCGACTGTGGTCTCTTGCTTACCATAACCTGGTACAATGGTATATTCTTGTATTGTTACTCATCTGAAACCTCCTGATAATTATCACTTAGAAGCTTAAGAAAAGAAAGCCTATAACCGTTTCGTTATGTGTCCTGCTGGACATTTGGAAGTGAATTTTTGGGACATATAAAACTAATGTTCTTACATCACAATGAATTATAACTCTTATGTATGATTTTTTACCTTAGCTCAACTTTTTTGATTGTGGGTTTCCATATTGCATTCCTACTTGGTCTACTCAACAGGTCACTGTTGTCCAACATATGTGCTAATTCTTTAAGGCATCTAATTCTCCAATGTTCTTCCCCATCAATTATTTTAACTTCATCCCATAAGGCCAGATAGTTTCCCTTTTCCTTCCACAAATGGTCCGCCATTCACGACTTTGCAATTTTACCACGTACTTTCACCCTGCTTTTCGATGTTCTAGCCTTACTTTTATTGTTTGTTCATTACTGTCTTGGTAAAAAACAGCTTCAGTCTCTATAGTTTTGATCACACCTCGTATGTACATATAAATAAGGAAATATAATTTTCAGTCCTTCAGACCGACCCTCATAGCATAAAATAAAAGTCGGGTTTGTTATTGTGTGGGGTTACTTGACTTGATAGGGCACCGGCATCACTGGCAAAGAATAATGAGTAACATTTCAAAACCGAGCCACTTTATGAACCTAGGCGCCTCTGGTGGTGTAATGGTTAGCAAGCTCGACTAGCAAACCTACACGAGTGAGTTCGAGTCTCATTGGGTGCCCCTTTCATATGGCCTTGTGCCACATTTAAGCAAAAAGCTTAGTAAATTACCACTTTATGAACTTAGGCGCCTCTGTTGGTGTAATGGTTAGCAAGTACGACTAGCAAATCTACACGAGTGAGTTCGAGTCTCATTGGGTGCCCCTTTCATATGGCCTTGTGCCACATCTAAGCAAAAAGCTTAGTAAATTACCACTTTATGAACTCGTGTCAGAATTGTTTAAGATCACACGGATTAAGACCTTTCAGAAAATCTAAAAGTAAATTAAGCGTATAAATCAAGTTTTGGTAGACCTTGTATTAGGATATATATATATATATATATATATATATATATATATATATATATATTAGGATATATATATATATATATATATAGTTTGTGTAGGTTTGACGTAGTCATGAATTGCATAATCATTTCACCAAGAAAACCTCGCTGTATCTCAGGATATATATGTGAGTGTATATATATATATACATAGGGAGAGAGAAAGAAAGAGAGGGAGAGAGAGAGGTGGGGGATTTGCAGATATTGTGAACTGCGATATTTTCATTTTCACATTGAATGATTTAAATTGTTTTGAGTGAAATCAAATAAAGAAAAGGACCGGAAATTCTTATTTTATTTAAAAGAAAGTTAAGTTTCCTTGAATTTAAAACCACGACGTCATAATATATTAGATGTGAGAATCTAACTGACCTCGGAGAACAAGATTGTTTCGGCTTTTACTAATAAGAAGTTATTGAATACTGTAATTCAGACGTCAAAATAACATCAACCCACTCTACATCCTAGCTGTCTGCCTCAATTCTATTTGACTTTAACTCCCGCTCATATATAGCATCTCATTTATTCTTTCTTTCTTTCTTTCTTTCTATTAATTTATTCTTTCTATTAATTTATTTATTTATTTCCAGTCCACATTTTAATTTTTTCTACTTTTCTTTCTTTCTTTCTTTCTTTCTTTCTTTCTTTCTATTTATTTATTTATTTATTTATTTATTTCTATTTCTCTTTTTAATTTTCTTACTTTTCATTTTTAGTTCTTTCTTTCTTTCTTTCTTTCTTTCTTTCTTTCTTTCTATTCATTTATTTATTTATTTCCAGTCCACATTTTAATTTTTTCTACTTTTCTTTCTTTCTTTCTTTCTTTCTTTCTTTCTTTCTTTCTTTCTTTCTTTCTTTCTTTCTTTCTTTCTATTTATCTCAGTTCTCTTTCTTTCTCTCTTTTGATTTACAGTTCTTTCTTTCAAGTTCTCTTTTTAATTTTTTTCCCAGTCAACTGGGGCTATAGAATACACTGACTGCACTTCTGCAGAGGGGTAAGACCCCCCCCTAACGAGTGTCCTGATATGACACTAAACAATCTGATGGTGAGGTTCCAGCAGTGCTGGAGCTTTGGGGAATGTGGAGTACCCCTTCATTGCCATCAATCCCAGGTCCACGGAGTGGTAGCACCTGATAGGGCCTTATCTATGGGTTAAATAGAACTAACAGCATACTTATGCTAAAATGAATTGAGTAAACTGAATAGCTTAAAATAGAAACGTTTTTGACAATTAAACCGTACTTACACTTAAACTGCGTGCTTATGTTTAACTGAATTATTTCAAATAGAACTGTTTTTCGACATTAAAACTGTATTTACACTTACATATAACTGCTTGAATTGTTTGAAATGGAAATGTTTTTGACAATTAAACTGTGTACTTATGCTAAACTGAACTGTTTTCAATAGAACAGATTATTTACATAAAAATGGATTTGGCGTTAAATAACCTACAAAGGTTGATATGCCATAAAACCAAACAAACCAAACCAAACCAAACCCATCTTTTTAATTTTCTTTCTTTCTTTCTTTCTTTCTTTCTTTCTTTCTTTCTTTCTTTTCATTTTCATTTCTTTCTTTCTTTCTTTCAAGTTCTCTTTTTTAATTTTTTTATTTTTCATTTTTAAGTTCTTTTTTTTTTGTTTGTTTTCATTTCCTGTTCTTTCATTTTTTTTACTATGCTTTTTGTCATTCATAATTAAGCCTTGTTTTTTAACCAGTCTCATAAATATGCTCATGGCACTAAAGTCTTTTCGACTTAAATACGTTACACAGAGTCAGAGAGAAAACGACACGTAAGAATTTGTACATGTGTCTATATGTAGATGAATTGGCCTGTAAGCCCGGCTTTTTTCACTACCAATCAGAATCGGTGATCAATATTTCTTGCTTGCCAAAACAATTCAAAAGAAAGACATTCATTTTAGCTAACCATATACAAGACTATTTTTCAGGTCAACGTGATTGAAAATTAACAAATTCTATATCTTACACAAGAATAACTAGCAAGCTTAAAAGGTCGTTGTTTACATTATCAGCAATCAAAGAGGGGGGAATTGACACATTTTTCTCTGCTATACAGCCACTTATTTATTCATTTATTTAGTTTTACGTTATATCAAACCTTATAGGGTTATTTAACGTAGAAGTTGGTCCTTTCTTTTCTACCAAATATAGTTGTTCAACTATATATTTCAATTTCATAATAATCATTTATAAAAATTATTGCTCAATGTAAGGTATCTTCCTTTTAACTGCTCATTAATTGCTCAATGTAATGTACTGGTAGTACCACTACTGTTCTTCTAGGAGAATGGCTTTGGCATTAAATAACATACAAAGGTTGATATGCCATTAAAATAAACCAAGCCAAATATTTCTGGGAGTTCCCGCTGTAGTACAGGATTCCGTAAAGGTTGTTTTGTAGAATATAATCTTTAACAGTGAGTGCTTGAGTAATTTGACACACGGATGCAGATGAAATAATCGTGTTTCGTCTGTTTTCTTATAGATGATTTACTGACTTGTTCAAACATATCCTCTAGTTTGTAAATTTTCCGAAAATAATTAATCCATAAGAATTAAAAATGATTTGCAAAAAGGTTAGTATATAATTTGCACACAATTATTTTTGTTTCACCCGCGGCTCAGTGGGTAGAGTGTTCGCCATTGGCCCGGGAGATCAGGGTTCAATGCCAGATTGAGTCATATCAAATACTTAAAAAATGGTACATGATACTTCCTTGCTTAACACTCAGCATTATAAGGTACGTATCAAGGGTAAAGTGGAGAAATCCGTGAGAAGGGGTAGCGCCCTCCCCAACACCATGGTGTAGTAGCTATTGAAAAAGGAGCCTTCGGGTCACCGTTGTCTACGGTCTTTAACTTTACTTATTTTGTTTCAGGAGTTTCTATCTAATACTCATGATTTGTAAGCGAGAGTACACGATTTCTGTGACAATTCCAATTCTTCATGAGATGACGTGGAAATTGCTACGAAGAGGAAACCTCAAAAGAGAAACTGAATTTTTATTAATAGCAGAACAAATAATGGTCCCATGAGAACCAATTATATCAAAGCAAAATTTGATAATACGCAGAAAAATAGCAAGTTTTCTTGTTATGGGGAGACAAAGATGAAATGGTTCATCACATGATAAGCCAGTGCAGCAGACTGGCAAAGAAGGAGTACATGATGAAGGATGAATAAGCAGGAAATGTGATCAACTGGGAACTGTGCAAGGAATCAAATTTTGAACTAGCTGACAAATGTTATGTTTACAAACCAGAATCTGTCCTAGAAATAAGATACATAAACTTCTCTGGACTTTGAAATACAAACGGACCCGAATTCCGCCCGGAAGAACAGACAGTATTATTTAAAAAGAAGAAAAGAACTTGTCAACTAGGAAATTTGGCCGTTTCAGTGGACCATAAAGTGACATAAAAAAGTGGAAAAGTGAAAGCTGAAAAAGCTGTAAAATACGAAAGCAACATTTGGTTTATTTGTTTTGGTTTATGGTATATCAACCTTTGAAAATATTAAATGTAAATATTACAGCTGATTTTAACTGATATGATCAAAATAATCTTGATTCTTCGCTCTTTTGAAACCGTTCCAAATTATTCCTTATATCACTGTTGCTTTCTGGCCCAGTCGGCTGGGGCTGTAAAATACACCGACAGCGCCTCTGCAGAGAGGTAAGACCCCCCCCCAAACGAGTGTCCTGGATATGACACTAAACAATCTGATAGTAAGGTTTCAATGATGCTGGAGCTTTGGGGAATGCAGATCAACCCTTCATCACCATCGCTCTCTGGTCCACTTTGGTAGCACCTGGTGGAGCCCTATCTATGGGTTAAATGGAACTAAACTGCGTACTTCTGCTAAACTGAATTCTTCGAAATAGAGCAGTTTTGACATTTACATGTGTGTAAACAAAAACTATACTTATACTTAACTGAAATTCTTGAATAAGAACTGCTTGACTAAACTGAATAAATTGAAATAAAAATGTTTTTGACAATTAAACTGTGTACTTATGCTTAACTGAATTATTTAAAATAGAACTGTTTATTTGTATAAAAATGGATTTGGCATTAAATAACCTACAAAGGTTGGGGTATCATAAAACCTAAACGAAAAACAAACAAACAAACAAACATTTTTAAACATATCATATCAATTAGTGACTTCGATTCAACACAAAGACAGAAAAATGGAAGAAAAAATTATAGGAAAAAAAACCTAAGAAAGTGATGTTAGTTTTAGAATACATTTTTAATATCATATAAATTCCTTATGGGTTATTTAATGCCGAAATTTATTAATTTGGTTTCATTGGGTTTTTTTTTAATATTAAAGCCGTACATATAGAAAAGCAGCAATGATACTGTCGTGTCGTGGGATTGCATCTGTCGACATGCAAGTGTATCCTGTCGACGGTATTTGTCATACACTCCACGTACACACAAGGCCTTTTTTAATGTGAGTACAAGGCGCAGGGTCGTAGCCCAGACACGCCCGGCGGCTCAAAAAGTACTTCGGGTCTCGTCGACATACCCCTAAAAAGAAGAATCGTAGTAAGCGAGTTCATATTCTAGTCGCGCTATTACGTTCACTTTCGGTGCCCGTGGTGTAATGGTTATCGTCGCAGGAATTGGACACGGTGGCACGAGTTCAAATCCTGGACTGAATGCATTTTATATTGCACTAATACCCTTGGGAAAGGTATGAATCCAATTATTCTCCCTCCAGCTATGGGTAAATAGTAGGGCAGACTAGGTTCTTCAACGTTGGTAAGGCAACTGGTCTAGGAGAAGGAAAACTCTGAATTCAAACCTGTTAAACTCCACTTAAAAAATTGACCTTGTGTCATATCCTGCCCGAGCGGAGGGGTTTGGTAAATATGATTACGTTCACCTTCGGGTAAATATTCTTGTGAAAGGTATGAACCCCATTATCCTACCAGCAATGGGTTAGATAGTACCACTACTGTTCTTGTAGTAGAATGGCTTTGGCATTATATAACCTACAAAGGTGGATATGCCAACCAACCAATATGGTTTCAAGTATTCCTGTTTATTTCTAACTATTTACAAATAATTCAAGGTTTCGGATCATTAGCCTAATGAGTAGTCTTCACCAATGGTCCAGGAGACCAGGGTACAATCCCAAGCTGAGTTATACCAAAGACTCAAAAAATGATACTTATTGTCGTCTTGCTTGACACCCAGTATTATCATATTTACCAACCCTTCCGCTCGGGCAGGATATGACACAAGGTCAATTTTTTAAGCGGAGTTTAACAGGTTTGAATTCAGAGTTTTCCTTCTCCTAGTTGCCTCACCAAGGCTGAAGAACCCAGTCTGCCCTACTATTTACACATAGCTGAAGGAAGAATAATTGGATTCATACCTTTCCTTAGGGTATTAGTGCTATGTGAAATGCAATCAGTCTCGTCCAGGATTTGAACTCGTGTCACCGTGTCCATTTCCTACGACGAAAGCCATTATACCACGGGCACTCAGCATTATAAGGTACAGATCAAAGGTAAAGTGGAGCAATCCAGGGAAAGGTGTAACGCCCTCCCCTACAACTCGGTGTAGCAGCTATTGAAAAGGGAGCCTTCTGGTCACCCTCGACTTAGGCCGCCAACTTGACTTTTTACTTACCTATTTCTATTTATAACAATCATCTGTAATATGGTTTCAAGTATACTAATAATTTGTACACAGTTATAGGATTTTAAGTAAATATTTTTATTTAATAACAAACATTTCTTACTCACATATGGTTTCAAGGCCGTGTGAATGGGGCACACAATGGGACTCGAAATCACTCGTGTAGGTTTGCTAGTCTAGCTTGCAAACCATTACACAACCAGACGTGCCCTCCTATTTAACACTATAAGTTGCACGCAGTTATATAGTTACAATAAATAATAATAATAATAATAATGATAATAATAATAATATGTGAAAAACTTACAAGGAGAAACAATAATAATAAATACTGGCAACAAGGAGGTCAAAAGAACGACAATAACCAGAAAACAAAAATGGGAAGAAAAACAACTTTGTGAACGTTTTAAGCGACTAATAAGCCGCATCTCACACGAGAAAACATGAACGTGGCTAAGAAAGGGAAACCTTAAAAGAGAAACTGAATTTAAGAGCAGCATAAAACAACGCTATAAGAACCAATCATATCAAAACAAGAATAGATAAGACGCAACAAAACAGCAAATGTAGATTATGTGATAATAGAGACGAAACAATCAATCACATAATAAGCGAAGGCAACAGCTCAGCACAGAAAGAGGATAAGAATAGACATGAGTGGGAGGGCAAAGTGAACCACTGAAATTTTGTGCAAGAAATTTCCATTTGACCATACAAACAAATGCTACATGCACAACCCAGCATCTTTCCAGGAGAATGAGACACACAAACTACAATAGAATTTTAACATACAAACGGATCACTTAATCTCGGCCAGACGACCAGATTTTATAATAATAAAAAAAAAAAGAAGAAAGAGAACTTACAAAAAAAGAGAACTGACAAAATAGTGGACATTGCTATCCCAGTAATGTCCACAATTTCTGACCATAGAATAAAATTGAAAGAAAATAAAAAGAAGGATAAGTACCTCGACCTCGCTAGAGAAGAGAGAAAAACTATGGAACATGAAAAAGATAATAATACCAATTGTAATTGATGCTATTAGTAGAGTCACCAAGGGATTTTTAAAGGGACTGAAGGACTTGAAATAACAGGACGAGTGGAGACCATCTAAACTACTATATTATTGAGATCCGCCAGAATACTAAGAAGAGTCCTGGAGACATGAGAAAACTTGCTGTCACTCAAACTTCAACGAAAGACCATCAGCTAGCGCTGACGTGAAAAACTCTCAAGGGGTGAAAAATGATAAAATCTGCACAACTAAGAGTCCGTCTTGGAGAATCAGACGCACAAAATTCTCTGGGATTTTGAGATACAAACGGATCACCTAATTTCAGCCAGATGACCAGACCTAGAGATCGTCAACAAAAAAAAAAAAAAAAAAAAAAGGAAAAAGAGAAAACCTGCTGGATAGTGTACTAGACGGGTTGACATAGCATCAAAATCAATCAATGAATCAACCAACAAATTTCCAAATATGACCGATGACATCATTAAATAACATTATATACAAAGCAATTGATTAGAACTTTTGGGAAAAAGAAATAAAAACAAAGAAAAGCAACGATATTCATGTTTAAGGAGCATTGATAGTGTAGTCGTTTGTTGCGGCGTTTTTAAATGGGTGCAGTGGGGCGCTATATCGAATATAAAATAGTTCTCTAATAAATCTGATCTTTTTCGAAGCCATAAGCAATCGTGGACTTGAAAGATTAGCCAATCAGTATAAAAGGTTTTGGTTGACCGGTCGGAGTCAGCCCAGAATTTAGAGAGAAAAGATGGACGCACACGAAAAAGCACATAAACCCTTCCCCTAAAACATAAACTAGTTAATGAGAATTTATGGTCTCTTTCAATAATGCTTTTGAAAAGACTAGTCTCTCAAATGATCATTCTTGTCCTTTTTTTTAATTAGAAAATTTTTCTACCGTCTGAATAGTTGCCATTCGACATTCCCTTCGTTTGTGATCGTATTTTATGGTCCAAAAATTAATGGGGAAAGAAAAAAAGAAAAGAAAAGAAAAGAAATATAAATGTATAAAAATAAAGAAATAAGTGTAAAATATTTGGTATTCATCTGAGTATATTTTATTGAACAAAAACGGTGAAGAAATATTTCGATAATAATCCAGTTCATCAGTAAAGTTTGCATTCATTTCTGACAGTCTTCTAATTTTCAGTGCATTTCTATAAGATAATCAATAACAAATTCTATAAATTCTCCATATAAAAGTGTAATTATCTCAGTAACGCTTGCATCAATTCCCGTTCACAATCTGTTTCTGACGTTCCAAGATTTATATCAGGAATTCTCAAACTGTTTATTTAATGCGCCCCTTTTAGCTCAATTAGTGATTGGATATCATTCAATTCCTCTCTCACCTAGATCCAATATTCTTAAACAGAAGGAAAGATAAGATAATCTCATTTATACCGATAGAAACATTTAACACCTACATAATATATTATACATAACGTATTGACAAGAATACACAAACATGTCCCGACATATAAAATATGCACATGTACAATGAACAACTGATGTATAAAAGTGTTACAAGAAAGTTAAAAAGCCAGTCGGCTGGGACTGGAGAATATGCCGACTGTATCTTTGCAGAGAGGTGAGACCCCCTCATTCTGTGTATGTCCTTGATATGACACTAAACTTCATCTGATGGTGAGGTTCCAATTCTGGAGATTTGGAGAATATGAAATACTTTTCATTCCCATTATTCAGAAGTCCTATCTGACCCGGATTATTAGTACCTATTAAGGTTCCATCTAGGAACTCAAATAGAAATATTAAATAATTTCCTATACATGACATCATTCAACTGTTTGCAAACAAATGACAACTAAATTGAATTAAAAGTATTACATAGCAATAAAAGGAACCAATCACCTGTATGCAAATGAATAAATAACTTTGAAATAATTATCAGTGTTGAATTGCAATACTTGAAACCATTTAACTGTGCAAAAACAAATGAACTCTCCCTTGTTTAAAAATTGTTACCGACAAACTAGTTGTTTGCAAATCACATATATCTAATATATATGCATGAATACGACTCAGCATGAAATAAGCTTCAAGGGATGATATGCCGCTAGACACAACCAACCAACCAACCAACCAGGTTAAAAACCTTATTTGACTTTGAGGTTCATAACCGTGTGGGCTTTACATTTCATCGACGGGTGAAAAACGTCTATCATCTAACGTTCAAAGCACCTAGGGGAAAGGCACACCTTTACTGTTCACAGAACAGAGACAAAAGAAACCGAAATGAATTCTGGGATTCTCATGTGACACGAGATGTCTAAAAGACACAGCGTTCCATTAATCAAGGGGTGGGGCAATAATTTACTGGCTCTCTACATCGTATTCAATAACTTCTAATTTGTAAACGCAAAAACGAAAAAAGAAAAAAAACTAGATTAATATTGCCATCGATCAAGCACGAGCATAATTGAACCTGAGGCAGTATGTCTTTGATTATTTTGACTATCAGCAGCTACAGTAAGTAAAGTTCATGACCGTAGTCGAAGGCGACCAGAAAGCTCCCTTTTCAATTGCTACTACACCGAGGTGTAGGGGAGGGCACTACTCCTTTCCCTGGATTGCTCCACTTTACCCTTGATTCATTCCGTATATTGCTGAGTATTAAGCAAGGAGGTATCAAGTACCATTTTTGAAGTCTTTTAAAGACTCGACCTGGGATTGAACCCAGGTCTCCCGGACCATTGGCGAACACTCTACCTACTAGACCTATGAGCCGGTTATGTAAGTTTAAATCTTATCAGGGTGTTTCGTTTAGCGCTGCGGAGACATCCTGAGGCAGGTTCGCTCACTAGATCTATTCCCTTATGATTACTTCTTCAGGAGATACGTGAGAACTCAGGTCTTTAAACATAGATAAATCCCTTGTTTCTGTTTCGCTGCATTTGTCTTAAACATCTTATATCAAGCGTATGCGCGGCAAGCAAACGACCAGAAAATACACTGTTGCAAATGAAACAGCAAGAAGATGAGTGAAAAATTTCACAGTTCTATTAAAAAACAAGCAAGAAATCTTTCAAACAATTCCTTTATAAATATGTAAGTGGTGTGCGACAGACCTAACCGATAAAATGAAACGCAGTTTCTTCCAGGCAGCGGTCACATCGATACTGCTATATGGATGCACTACATGGACGCTAACAAAACGGCTGGAGAAGAAACTAGATGGCAATTACACAAGAATGCTGCGTGCAATCCTGAACAAGTCCTGGCAGCAACACCCCACAAGACACCAACTGTACGACCACCTGCCCCCTATCACGAAAACTATTCAAGTTAGACGAACCAGACATGCAGGACACTGCTGGAGAAGCAGAGATGAACTCATAAGAGATGTACTCTTATGGATCCCCACACATGGCCGCGCAAAAGCAGGACGACCAGCTCGAACGTACATTCAGCAGCTATGTGAGGATACAGGATGTTGTCCTGAAGACCTACCAAGGGCGATGAACGATAGGGAGGAGTGGCGAGAGAGGGTCAGGGATATCCGTGCTGCCAGCACGATATGATGATGATGATGAATATTGAATAGCAAAACATAACTAATTTAGCCCAGTCGGTTAGGGCTGTAGAATACACCGACTGCATCTCTGCATAGGGTTTGACCCCCCCTACGAGTCTCCTGTATATGACACTAAACATAGTAAGGTTCCAGTAATGCAATAGCTTTGGGGAATGCGGAGTACCCCAGCATTGCCATCGCTCCCAGGGCCATTCTGGCCTGGAGTGGTAGCACCTGATAGGGTCCTATCTATGTGTCAAATAGGAATAAACTGTGTACTTATGCTAAACTGAACAGCTTGAAATAGAACTGCTTTGAAATCTAAAATGCGTACTTCATTTAAACTACATACTTACACTAAACTGAATTGCTTAGAATAGAACTGTTTTGGCATTTAAATTGCGTTCTTATGCTGAACTGAATTGTTCGAAATAGAACTGTTTTGACATTTAAATTGCACACTTATGTTAGATTGAATTATTTGAAATGGAAGTGTTTTTGTATGCTAAACTGAATTGTTTGAAATAGAACTTTTTTGACATTTAACTGTGTGTAAACAAAAACTCTACTAATACTAAACGGAATAGCTTGAAATAGAAATGTTGTTGACAGTTAAATTACGTATTTATACTAAACTGAATTGTTTGTAATAAAAACATTTTTGACAATTAAACTGTGTACTTATACTAAACTGAATTGTTTGAAATAGAAATGTTATTGATAATTAATCTGTTTACTTATACTAATCTGAATTGTTTGAAATAGAACTGTTTATCTGTATAAAAATAGATTTGGCATTAAATAACCGACAATGGTTAACATGCTTTAAAACACAAACAAACAAACAAACAAAACAACTAATTTACCAGTGATTAATTCAAGTTACAGAAGAAAAGAATCAGTAAAATATATGTTATATAATTAAGTTAATGATTTTTTATATTAATTATTTTTCCTTGATTATATTTTATTATTTTGTTCGGTAAGGCTTTGAACTACTCGGGTCTCTTATTCAGGTGCATAGTCAGATAGTGCAGTCTTACGCTCGTACGGAAAGGCTATGACAATCACTATCAGTCATGATAAACCTCAGACAGGAAATGTGGCTGGAGTGTGGATGACGTCATGCCCAGAAGAGATGGTCCTGAGAATTTAAGGATTTGGAAAAGGGAGTAGTTGAGTTTTCTACCGTTGAGGCGTGCGATTGAGTTCTTCGGATCTCGATCGGCAATGATGAATTAAGATCTTAAACATCACAGGATGCACCGCACGTTGGACAGCATAGTATGGTTAGCATAGACTTTTGAGAATTGTGTCTCTCTCCTCGTGTCGCCATGGACCGAAGCCAGAAATTAATAAACCCTTTCGCATCCGAAACGAAAGAGTCCGCCTGTACTTTTATATGTATTTGTATTTCTATTGTGATTGATATCATTATGGCTATACAATGTATAAACCCGAAAGCACCTCCAATTCTAAAACTATTTTCAATAGGAAAGAAAGTTTTAGTGGGAATTAAAGAAATCACAGATATTAGTTACACATTCACCATGTTCTTTACTGAAAAAAATTCTGTTTGCTTAGTACATAATTTATTTAACAACTCCATCGTTCGGGCAGGATATGACACAAGGTCAATTTTAAGCGGAGTTTAACAGGTTTGAATTCAGAGTTTTCCTTCTCCTAGACTAGTTGCCTCACCAAGGTTGAAGAAACTAGTCTGCACTACTATTTACCCATAGCTGGCGGGAGAATAATTGGATTCATACCTTTCCCAAGGGTATTAGTGCTATGTAAAATGCAATCAGTCTGGTCCAGGATTTGAACTCGTGTCACCGTGTCCATTTCATACGACGATAACCATTACACCACGGGCACCTCCCATTTTGCTTAGTACATAATGTACATTTATAAACCCAAGATTTCACTCAAGACAAACATGAAAAAGCTAGTAAAATGAGTTGAAGAGTTGAAAAAAGTTTGAGCTATTTTTCTCCATATTTTTCGTTCATATAGTGATATATAATTCATTTAAAACTTCGCTTCAAGATCGAAAGTCATTTCAGTAAATTCTTGTTTAAGAAAAGTGATTAAATTTCCACTTTCCTCTTCAACATCAAATGGAGAAATAAATCCATTCAGGAATTTCCATGTCTAGAAAATCCGGTAATTATTTTAAGTATTCTTGCAAATTCGTAATGTGGTTTATATAAAGAAGTCGTTATCCAGAATACTTTTTTCTGATTGCTCTTGAGAGAAAAAAAATTGCCAAATGCTGAAAGTTGCTGTTGGATGTGTTGTATAGCCGTGCCGGAATATTGTAGAGATGAATGAGAAACAGACATGGAAGAAAAAAGCTTGACATTTCTTTATAAAAATATATATCTCTTCTCTTTTGGAGTCAAAGCTTCAGTAGATGTGTGAGAGACAGACGGAGACAAATAGAGGCGAAGGAAGACGAAGATAGACAGTCATATTCACGCACAACATCTACTTAGTACCCCTGCATTGCCATCGCTCCCAGGTCCACATTGATCCAGAGTGGTAGCGCCTAATAAGGATCCTATCTATGGGTGAAATAGAACTAAACCGTGGTTACTTGAATTTCCTTTTTTTGCATTTAAACTGTGTATTTATGCTAAACTGAATTGCTCGAAATAGAACTGTTTAGACATCTAAACTGTGCACTTATGCTAAACAGAATTATCTGTAATAAAACTGTTGTGACGTTAACTTTATGTATTGCCCAGTCGGCTGGGGCTGTAGAATACACTGACTGTGCCCCAGCAGAGGGGTAAGTCCCTCCCAATGAGTGTCCTGGATACGACACTAAACAATCTGATGGTAAGGCTCCAGTAATGCTGGAGCTTTGGGGAATGCGGAGCACCCCTTCATTGCCATTGCTCCCGGGTCCACTCTGGCCCAGAATGGTAGCACCTGATAGGGCCCTATCTATGGATTAAATAGAACTAACTGCATATTTATGCTAAACTGAATTGTTTGAATTAGAACTGTTTGACATCTAAACTGAATAGCTTGAAATAGAAATGTTTTTCTCAATGAAACTGTTCTTACATTTAAACGGCATGTTTATGCTAAACTGAATTGTTTGAAATGGAACTGTTTTTGACATTGAAACTCTACTTACACTAAACTGAATTGTTTGATAAAGAACTGTTTTGACATTTAATAGTGTGTTAACAAAATCTGTATTTATACTAAACTGAATTAGCTGAATTAGAACTGTTTAAATAAACTGACTAGCTTGAAATAGAAATGTTTTTCCCACAATTAAACTGTGTACTCATACTAAATTGAATAGTTTGAAATAGAACTGACTATTTGTACAAAAATTGATTTGGCATTAAATAACCTACAAAGGTTGATATACCATAAGACCCAACCAACCAACCTCTTGCACTCTCGAGTAGCCAGTCCTGGCAAATATCAGGGGATGTTCACTTGGGCTTTTAATTGGCAGTAAATAAACTAATAACAGATTAGACAAGACATTTTTCTTTAATAACCTAACATTCTGGCTTCATGAAAATTTTCCTAAATGAGATTTAATTATTTAAACAAAAACATAATGGAATAGCCCAATATTGAGGGGAAAAAACCGAATAGCTCCTCCTCTAACTTTTATGATAGAATTAATTTTTTCAAGCATATATTTAACTAATCTTTATCTATTATAATGAAGTAAGCCTCAGCTTTCTCGTATGGCAAATAATTTATCTTCAGTGGACGGAACCTTATAAAAGATCATTTAAAATGAGTATTAATTCTTGTCTTTTTCTCTATAAATCCCATTATTGTTTCGATTATATCGGGTTATTCCATTATATTTGTTTGTAAAATGGCCAAGTGGATAGCGTATCCGCCGGGAGGCCGAGGTTCAATCCTAGGTCAAGCTATACTCAAAATATGATACTACCTTGTTTAACATTCAGTATTATAAGGTACGTATCAAGGGTAAAGGGGAGCAATCAAGGGAAAGGAGTTGTGCTCTCTCCTACACGTCGGTGTAGTAGTAGCTTTTGGAAAGGTAGATTTCGAGTCGCCCTCGACCAGGGTCACCACTTTACTTACTTTGTTTAATGTATATTCTAGAAAGCTCAGATGTTCAAATATAAAATAAATCGATTTTACGTCTTAATCGTTGTTAGTTTACTTACTGCAAAAAGTAAACGTCCTCTAAATGTGGTAATGTCAGAATTTTTATCAAGCCTAGTATATTCATAGGACCTGGAAGTTCTGCAGCATTCGCCTAGTTATTGCCTGTAGTATTGCAGCAATTTCCTGACGAATAAAATCTTTACGCTCGTCAATTGTCTCTGGTCTACGATTAAAGACCTGATTCCTCAGGTATCTCCAAAGGAAGTAATAGAAAGTCGATAGATGTGGTGAGTGAATCGGACCTAGAATGACACCACATAGTGAGATGAGGTATCTTGAAAAGATTTATCTCTTAACTTGCATTGATTCTTTCGACCAACGACTGATGCTGTTCAAAGACATTACTGCAACAGAGATCAACTATGCTAGCAACTGCACATTGGCAATTTTAAATCCGGGGGATTTTTCTGCTGCATTATAACCCTATTCTCTGAGTTCTACTTGAATAGATTTCTTATGACTTACAAACACGTTCTTCTAGATTTTCAACACATGTCGTTTGTGAAATGATTAGTTGATAGAGCCGTCAATCAGGGATTTCTCTACACAGGATGCAGCAGTGTAAAAAAAATTGATTTCCAAGTAATAAGTGCGTGTAAGCAGAGCACGTGGGTTGACAGTCGGAAGAATGCATAGGCGTTATGAAATTGTATATATACAGGAACCCACGGAGATACGGTCAGTCGCAGAGTCAGACGGTCAGAAATAGAGCCATGAGACTGGCCGATGGGTGCCCGGGAGAGGGGCAGTGGGCCACAGCGGAACCCGGTTGAGTACATCTCGTTAAGGTAGCAAGGAAGTAAGCGCCTGAATATGGAAGCACAAAGTGGATTAAGAAAAGATAAATATAGCGATCCTCCGTCTGTGTCTGTCTGTCTTCCTCTCCCTGTCTCTGTCTCTCTATCACACTTACGAAGTTTTAACCCTTACGAGAGAAATAAAGAGAGACTTATATTTTTGTAAGGATGTGTTATTGTCATTCATTCCTTCATCATGTAATACAACAAATGTTAGCCATGGAATTACGAGATAGTGTAAAGGTTATTGGCACATATGTACTTGTGGAAAATAGCCACCCCCCGGAAAAATAGCTACAGTAATGTTTATTTAGGAAATCACAATCTATATGCGAATAAGTTGGCGACCGTAGTCAAGGGTTACCCGAAGGCTCCCTTTTCGGTGGTTACTATACCGAGATGTGGGGGAGGGCGCTACTCCATTCCCAAGATTGCACCACTTTACACTTGATCCATACCTTATAATGCTGAGCGTTAAGCAAGGCGGCATCAAGTACCATTTTTTGAGTCTTTGGTATGACTCGAACTAGGATTGAACCCCGGTCTCCTGGAGAATTGGCAAACACTCTACGCATTAGACCCATGGTAATCATAGTATAAAGGTAATGGTTGTAGGAAATAGATACGGGAAACTGAGTTCAAAACCCTGGAATGGTCTGTTTGCATATCACAAAGCGCTGATGCCCTTTGGAAAGGTATGCATTTAATTAGTCTCCTTCTAGCACTGGGTAAATAGTAGGGCAGACAGATCTCTTTAACCTTGTTATGGTAATCGATCTAAGAGAAGGAATGCGCTGAGTTCAAACTGGTTAAACTTTTCTTAAAAATTGACCTTGTGTCACACCCTGCTCGATCGAAGAAGTTGATAAATACAAAGAAGAAATTTCAATCTTTGCTTTTTATTTATCACACTTAAAAAATAACAAAACAATTTTAACTGGTGTTTAAACTCATTTCACCAACCATCCCCACCCACATAATCAAGATAAAATCCAAGGATGTAATTCACAATCTAAACATTAAAATACCCAAAAAAGAACTAGACCCCCCCCAAAAAAAATAACAAACCTCCACAACTTTCCGGCTGAGTAATTGTGGATTGACTTGTTTCTTGAAAAATCAATGTGTCGCCTTTTAAGAATGGTGTTTTTTTTTTTTGTTATTGAGTGCGTAAATTCATAAATAAAAAGAAGACAATGACTGAAACTTATTCTTATCTGGATTGCAAATGTAAAATGTATTCTATTTCTATATACTTTTTAAAACATTACAACAGCCACACACACAGACAGATGCACGCCCTCTCTCTCTCTCTCTCTCTCTCTCTCTCTCTCACACACACACACACACACACACACCACACACACACATATTATTGTTGGTCAAATGAGAGAAGAGTAAATATTTTTAAATGAATCGGTGTGCGAATGATTTCAAGTTAGATATTTAGATTTTTATTATTTCATGTGCTTCGAACTTTACGTCTTATCCTGGTGAATTAAATCGATAAGTTCCGTCTTTTCTTTTTAAAGCAATCATTGTTTTGATAGGTTGTTTTGATTTTGTTTTATTCCAATTCTTGTGTCAATGAATATCTATGAGGATTAATTGTCCGTGAAGATCTCTGGTCTATATAAATGTTTTTGTATATATATATATATAAATATATATATATATATGTATGTATGTATTCTGTGTGTGTGTGTGTGTATGAATACATTGGTTGCTCTCAAGCATTGAACAACAGAATCTCTTTAGATAACAGCAACATTAAATTAATGGAAAATAGAAAACTTAATGTATCAAAAACCTTTATGATTGCGGCAAGAGACAATTTAAAATAACGCTAATATATGGACTTCATACACACACACACACACACACACACACACACACACACACACACACACACACACACACACACACACACACAGAGATATACTTACACACAAAAATATTCACACAGACTTCATTGGGGTCAAATGCATTCTCACGCGCATTAAACCCATGCAATGCCCTTGAAAAATGTACATGTGTATGTATTCATGAGTGTGTAGAAACACACACACACACACACGCACACAAAAAGAGGACATACACACATAATTTACGTGAATTATGCACACACACACACACTCATATATGTGTGTGTGTGAATGTGTGTGTGTTTGTGTATGTGTGTGTGTATGTGTTGTGTATATGTGTGTGTGTGTGTGTGTATGGGTGTGTATGTGTGTTGCGTATGTGTGTGTGTGTGTATGTGTGTGTGTTTGTGTATATATTAAGTCAAAAATTTAGAATAATTTATATATTGAATATATGTGAAATTTCATATGATTCTAACCGAGTGCTCAAAAACACAATGACACTAGACAACTATAAAATAAAAGAAATGAATCAATATTCAAATATCTACACAGAAATAGATTTAAATTAAAATGATCTGATTATGAAACGTTATGAAGTTCACTCTATTGACCTTGATGAATAATTCGGATGAATAGTAGTCAAAATATCACTTCTTAATGCATAACGGATACGTTTTACGGAGTAATTACAAGTCATAAATTAATCTAATGATGAATATAATATCATAAACTTGAATATTAGACTGATGAAAGTGTGTCAGTTTCTCTTTTAAATATTTAATAGCCTTGATCTGGTAATTAGAATATTTAATGGGGCCAATTACATTTTGAAGATGTAAATTAAATATGTAATTAATAATATATAAAATCAAATTAAACACCGATGAAAGGAGCCTCTCAATTGATTAAAATATAAACAAAGGAACTTACAACATTTCATTTATGGTAATAATTAAATTACATATAATCTTAACATATATTAAATTATATATTAGACTAAATTGTTATGATATTAACTGATTAATTGGACGGCAATTGGATTTAACAACAGTTGCAGTCTTTTAATAAGAAGAATAACATAATTACTTTAATATGCGACATCGCTTTTAAACGTAGAATTAGATAGAACATAGTCGTAATGTATGAAATCTAAAAACACATTCAATAAAATAATTATGGTTTTAACTGATAAATTGGGAAGCATATGAAAATTTAGATAGTCAAATTATAATAAAATATGAGGCTTTTAGAAATAAAAAAAATGAAATAAAAGAAATAAAAGAAATTAAGACTTAATAAAGTAGATTACATTTAATTCGATTATTTCTTATGTACCACCGGCTATTATAACGGGATTACGATTGGATTGTAGTTTATTGGGTTAAAATGGTTTTATTATAATTCTTTTAAAGTATAAATCTTTAAATGGTTGATTAATGATTAAGTTTCTTTCCCCGGAATAGCTGTGTTTATTATCTCCATTGGAATTATTCGCCATTTGAGAAGACAGTTCGTATTGAACGAATTGTCCAAATAAATTTATAATGGCATAAGATCTCTTGAGATTTACTTAATTCCTTACTGTTATACCGGAACTATACACTCAGTGACTCTTTTTAGTATGACACCGGTAAAGATATAAATGGACTGTGTCTGACTACTTCAGGGGAAAAAGCGTTAATCGCTCTTTGATAGACTTGCCAACTCTTCGGCTTGTACCTGTGGAATACCTTTATTGAACCAACGATACAACACTTACTTACATAACATCATAGATTAAAATAACGTATACGTAATATAACGTAAACACAACATAGGCAACTAATATAAATTATTACTGCAATTTAACAAAGAACATATTACAACATACAAATACTAATATTGCATTATGTTGCATAATATATTACAATATACCATGTCTCTTAACACCATGATATTCCCACCTCACCTATTATTCTTACGTTTTAGATCCAATATCAATTTTCGTCTATTATAATTACATGTCAAATCAAAAAAATTCATATTCTTCATAATGATAACGATAAATTTGTTCCTTAGTTAAAATCATCTCTACACAAACATTTTTTATTCGGCCAAAACTCCAACTCTCTCGTGACTTCCGCTACACACTGCTACACATATATTCAGGAGTCAACCTTAAATCTGCAAAGAGGTGCATGGATCATCATACACACACACACACATACTAACAATGACATATACGACCACACACAACAATACGCAAATATAATCAACACACACACACACACACACACACACACACACACACACACACACACACACACAAAGGAAAAGAATAATACGCAATTCTATCCATTTTTTGAGCGTATTTTTCGACTTTTCCATTTCTTTCTCTGCCTGATAATTGTCGTATAAAGACAGCATGAAACCAGAAGTCAAAGATAAGCATCCATGCTATCAATTATATATAAAAAACTAATATACATTTATCATATATATATATGTATATATATATATATATATATATAGGTATTCGTATATATATATATATACCTACAAAGTCAGAAGTAATTCGAATTTCGCTCTACTAAGAGTATTGGGCGTTCTTACATTTTAGCTCAAGGTATTCTGTCTGTGTTTTTTCTTTTGATTAGGTATCACGATACTGTTTGATTATTTTCCAGTGGTACGTGTGTTTTTAGACTTTTCTTTTTTCATTGAATTTTTTTCGCAGATATCAGTTTATGTTCTACCTTATTTTTTTTACAAATTGTATCATCTGTTTTTTTTTCTTCAAAACGTCAGAATTATAGAACAGGTATAAAAATAAAAGTAATATATATAGACCAGCCTTTTAGTATAATGGTGAGAGTGTTCGCCAATGGTCAGGGAGACCGGGATTCAATCCCAGGTTGGCACATACCAAAGACTCAAAAAATGATATTTGATACCTACTTGCTTATCACTCAGCATTATAAGGTACGGATCAAGGATAAGTGTAGCAATTCAGGGAAAGGAGTATCACAATTTCCTACATATCAGTATTGTAGCTATTGAAAAGGGAGCCTTCGGGTTCCCCTTGACAACAGTCGGCCAACTTATATATATATATATATATATATATATATATATACGGGAGATCTGGAATAAAATCTGACAGTATAAGGAAAGGAAGAACAAAACGGATAATAGAATGTTCCATTATAAACCATCATAAATAAAATTTCATTTCACTATGAACTTTTTTGCGAAACAAAATTTCTTCTTCGATGAAGCTATCTCTGTTGTAAAACATTCCAATTTGGTTTGCTAAATGGTTGGTTGGTTGGGTTTTTATGGAATATCAACCTTTGTAGTTTACTTCATGCCAAATCCATATTTGTACAAATAATCAATTCTATTTTAAACAATTCCGTTTAGCATACAAAAACAGTTCTATTTCAAACAATTCAGTTTTGCGTAAGTATACGGTTAACAAAACAATTCTATTTCAAGTAATTTAGTTTAATATTAGTACGCAGTTTAGTTCTATTTAATCCATAAGACCAGGGCCCTATCGGGTGCTTTCACTCTAGGCCAGAGTGGACCTGAGAGCGATGGCAGTGAAGGGGTACTCAGCATTCCCCAAAGGCCCAGCATCACTGGAATCTCACCATCAGATTGTTTAGTGTCATATCAAGAACACTTATTGGTGGGGGGGGAGGTCTTACCTCTCTGCAGAGGTGCAGTCGGTGTATTCTACAGCCCCAGCCGACTGGGCAACTTGTTTGCCGGATTGCCTCCCTTTTCTAATATATCCTAACAAAACAATCATACAATTTTTTATTGATTTTGTTCTTATCGTATGAGATTTCTTGAATTGAGTTTTCTACAAATATAATAAGTTATTTTCTCCTTAAGCTTTTTCCACCAACATTTGTCATTTACAAAAGGTTTAATCTGGATGTTATTCTTTCGTTATACTGAGAAACATTTTCTTTTGATAACTGAGATGCTTTCTGTATAGTTAATATTTTGCATTTTTTCTATACCTTTTTGTTACGCAAGAAATCTTTGATTTCGATCATATCGTTGCATCTGTATGACGTAGAAATTGCTGCAGCAATTGTAAGCCGTGAACAGTAGAATATATATATATATATCCTCACGGGGGTTGAGCACTATGGCAAAGGAATTAACGGCTGTCACTCGCGTAAGGCAAAAGCTCGTCGAACGAATTAAGCACTCCGGTATCCGATGGCGCAAAATGTAAACAAACGAAAGCTAATATATATTTCGTTAAAATCCCTAGCCTACGCAGGTCATCAAAATATCTGAGCGCTAAAGTTATCACTCTGAGATAAAGTTAGTCTTGAAGCATCCAACGTATCTAGCCGCGATGAAGAGTTCTGATACAGCGGAATTGTCTGTCTGTGGATGACAATATATATATATATATATATATTGTCAGTGTTTTTGCATTCAGCGTGCATATTTTTTTGTATTTGTCAAAGATGATAGACAAGGATTAGGAACTGGTTGTTGTCGAGGTGATTCACTGTCACGTTGTTTTGATATACAAATTCTCCACATTCCAACAAGTAGCAACGGACTGCGCATCCAAACTCGACATCAACTGCACATAATGAACGCTCTCATTCAAAATACTCATTGATCACATAAAATATCTCTTAATCTACGCTGAGGTTGAACGCACGTGCTCGAAAATGGTCAATCAAGGTCGAAAGTACCAGTACTCGGGTAATAACATCGGAGATTTCGGACAATTATTACAGAGCCTCACTTGCAATGTCTCGCTCCCATACGTAAAAAGGCTTCACCAATGACCCAGGAGACCAGTCTTCAATATATATATATATATATATATATATATATATATGAAAGAATCTGAAAAAAAGGTGTTGTGTTCATTGTTCAAACTAAGAAAATAAATTTTTTCCCCCCGTGTTTTTTTGGAGTTCGTAGGTTTGCGTTGATAATATTTTGCTACTTACGAAAAGAAATTGTTTTTATCTGTCTTTCAAGGTTTTAATCGTCGGGTCCAATAGAATTTAAATGATTATAAAAGAAAATTGGAAATCGGTGATAAAATTCAGTATATTTTACATATGAGTTGATACGGAAGACTGCTATGTTTTGGGTTAAGAAAGAAATAGGAATAAAAAGGGAAGGGAAGGAAGTAAAAAGAGTAAAAAGGGAAGAGAATGAAGAGAAAAAGTGTGCACAAAAGATGAAATATTGTTTCTGTGATATGTCAGAATATTGACACGTGGTAAAAACATAGTGGGACAAAGAGAAGATCGGCCTTTCTTGAATGGGTTTTGATAGTAAATAAAATCTTTTATGAATATAATTGTGTTGTAACTCGTGGATGTTACCGTAACACGTAATGATTTGATATTAGGATTTTCAGCCGATAAATCACGTGACTGCTTCCGCTTATTTACACAAGTTCATCTCTGATTGACGGCTCAGCCAAGGGTTAATATGCAACACTCTTTCCCGTCCTTATTTTTCAAAATGTCAACCAGAGGACATTTTACTCGCTTCCGTTTCCATCCCTCCCCACACCCACATGTTACAAATAATGTTCAAGGACAACAACAACAAAAATACAACGATCATTACACATCTTAGAAGGTGACCTATTAATCGTGTGACAATTACCCCTCTCTAGTTCATGACTGAATTATTTCTTTATTCTTTCTTGACACGGTTGGCTATCAAAACACACATGCATCAAAACACACAATATAATTACATATCCCATTAAAAAAAAAACAAACAAACAAAACACCGAAAGGCCTCCCTCTGCAATTCCTTGAGAAAACTAATAACATCACAGGACCAACGTCTTGGTCTCCAAAATCCTGGTCACAAACCCCGAGATCCTAGTCATTCCAGCAACGCATTTTGCTTGGATTCCTTGTGACCATACTCCAGTCATCCACTCTACAGGATTCTACCTGGAATTAGGGGGGATCTCCAAAAACTTAACAACAGTATCACCATGGCCCCAAACCAATACCTCAAAATGGTATCATAAATTGAAAGGCATGCAGCAGCAACCAAAACATACCACGCCAACCTAAAACCAAACCACTTGAAAGGATCCTAATGAAACCATATAGACAAGTTGTGTCCATGGTATTTAATCAGACCTGCTCACACACACACACACACACACACACACACACACACACACACACACACACACACACACACACATATATATATACATATATATATGTATATATATATATATATATATATATATTATGATATATATATATGTATTAGGCTATATATATATATATATATATATATATATATATAAGGGATGTACTTTTTTTGGGACTGCTTCATATTTATAATTTTGGTTACAGTTTTGCAATGTTGAATTCGTTTTGATTTTATTTTAAGATAACTAAGAAATTCGTGCTGTTTTTTGCTTTAGAAGAAAATTAATTTTCATTAAAAAAAAAGTCGAAATACACTTATTTATTGTAATATTCATCTATAGGTATGGACTTCTTTAATCCGCCAGCTCCGTATCAAATAGTATCATTATTGACCTTCTACAAGAATGAATTTGGCATTAAATAACCCAACGGAGGTTGATATACCATTAAAAAAAGAGATCAAGCTATAAGTTTCTTCCATTATATAGTGGGTTTAGATGATCAAAAATGTAAATTTCGAATAGTCACCCAACATAATAATCTTTTAATAATAAATTGTACTGGAAAATGTTTCATTCTCTAGGTAGAGTTGTTTAAATTT
>OY757925.1:19100961-19228461 GCA_963585895.1 Sepioteuthis lessoniana | reverse complement strand
ATAACTTAACATAAAATTAATTTCAATCAATTGTATGTCCACCATTATTTTGAATCCTAGCGAGCCATTTTTCAGGTAGCAAGTTGATTTCACTTTTGTAAAATTCAGCTTGTTTCGAACTTAACTAACTTTTTCTCCTGATCTTCATGAGAAATCTTTTTGTTGTTCAGAGCATTTGGTAGAGAAAGAAAAAGATGGAAATAACTTCGTGCTTGGACTGGTGAATATGATGTGTAGGACAGACCAGCCTAAATCAAATATTTCTTTTTGCGTGATTCTTGCTTAATGTGACCTGGCGTTATCATTGAGAAGCACAACGTTTCTCCAAATAACAATCGCGGGGCTTTTTTCCTTGAAGATTTTTATGCAGCTGTTGAGAGTATTAGTCTGCATTGAGTGTCTAATTCCAGTTTTAAACTGAAAATAAATAATACTATGGGGATTCGACTGTACTCATGGTATAACTTTTGTTCAAGAAACTTCGATTCATCTTTGTTTATCCACTGTCTTTTGCATTGAACATTGCCATAAAAGGACCATTTTTTTCGTCTGCTGTAACGATATTCTTGAGAAATGGGATGTTTCTCTGCTTTGAAAGTAGACTTGTCACAATGGATAGAAAGAATAAAAGAGAAATCAAGAGAGAAAGAGACAGACAGACGGAGAGACAGAGAACAAGAAAACTAATACAGAAAAAGTGAGTAAGTGGAAGAGAACGCCAATAACTAGCTAGAGAGAAAAAGAGGAGTGACAGCGACATTAAAACAAGGCAGGTATGTCTCAGTCACTCTCTTTTTCTTTAGCCCAGTCAGCTAGGGCTATAGAATACACAGTCTGCACCTCTGCAGAAGAGTAAGACACCCCCAACAAATATCTTGGATATGACAATTAACAATCTAATGGTGAGGTTCCAGAAATATTGGAGCTTTGACGAATGTGGAGTACTCCTTTAGTGCCATCATTTCCAGGTCCATTCTGTTTGGAGTGGTAGCACCTGATAGGCTCATATCTATTAGTCAAATCGTTCTAAACTGCGTACTTATGCTAGACTGAATTGTTAGAAATAAAACTGTTTATATGTATATAAATTCATTTGGCATTAAATAACCTACAATGGCTGATATGCCATAAAACCCAACCAAACCAACAAAACCAACCCTTTTTATCGGAAGTTTGGATGCAAGATATTCTAATTACAAGTTTTCGAAAGCAGCTTCGAAAGATTTGAGAATTTCAAAGTGACCCATATGGATGCTTAATCGATTTAAGAAAATGCAAATTTAAAATACATATCTTTGAACTGAGAACTTTCTTTAGAAATTCCTCAGTTTTTGCGCCATACTTCAACAAAAATACACATGAAGAAGATTACGTCTGAGAAGTTATTTTAGACTATACGATCATAAACTAACCATTTTGGCTTCTCAGAAATACAGAAACATCTCATTCAACCCCAACAAGATAGATGTGATCATCGAAACATTCAAAATATCAGTTAAAAATGACATAAAAAACACCTTAAAAAACACTTACCACATAACAACAAGCATGAAGCTCTAATATGACGTTTAAACAGAAATGAGATAGTCATAACACAAACTAAAAAATACCATTAATTTTGATAGTTTAATTTAGTTTGTTTAAAGTATATTTTCTGAAACCAGAATGTCCAGCTATTAATTTAAATATATTTTGCGTGTTCGTATTAGTTTATTTACTGCTATATAAAAACCTATGTGAATATCTGAGTGTGATAGTTTCATAATTTTCGCCTGGGGTAGTATATTATATATATTGATTACACAACAACTTAACGTAGATTAAATTGTTAACTGCCTAAAGTGAAGTTGGAATCATATTCCACAAAAACCAATAGTGACATTTACCAACAATTCAGAAAAATATACAGAAATTCACTGTAAAATATATTCTTAAGAAACTTTACAGATTGTTGAAGTGATGTTGGAGCAAATATGACGTCATAAAATCTTCCCTACCCGCGGGTTATTGTTCAAAATTGAAATAGAAAAGGCAGAATCTGAATCTACAAGATTTTGATAAGTAATTGTAAATCTGACCCTTCCCACCTTCGATTGTCTTTTCGAAGAATGAGGCCAGACAGCGAAAAGCAGCAAGACAATGGCACAATCCTTTAGCGGCCCCCCTGACACTCTTTGAATAATTTTCTCTCCACCTCCACCACATACTCCAGTGTCTCTCATTCAGAAAGTAAAACATCTTCATCTCTCTCGCCTCACCTCAGGCCGTTTTGGAGTTTCTGAAAAGCCATGAAGAAAATCAAAAACTCTTCAGTGTTCTGCGAGAGTTTGTGAGAAAGAGGATTGGACAGAAATAGGAAATGATAGATCTATAAACAAAACATTCAGGAGAGACTAGGGTAGAGACTGAGAAAGAAAGAAAGAAAGAAAGAGAGAGAGAGAGAGAGAGAGAGAGAGAAAGAAAAAGTTTGAGAGAATGAAAGAGAGAGAGAGAGAGAGAGAGAATGAAAGCGAGAGAGAGAGAGAGAGAGAGAGAAGGTGGGAAGAGAAAGTGAGAAGTTCGAAATTGCTAACTACGATATTGATAGTCCTGTACGTTACCCAATGCGCCACAAGGACTAATGCTCGAGAGGAAGAGGGTAAAGATAGAACGAGAAAAGACTGATAAAAGGAGAAGAAAAGTGATCAAAGAGAGAGAGAGAGAGAGAGAGAGAGAGAGAAAGAGAGAGAGATAGGAGAACTACAAGAATGCAAAGAAAGAGAGACGAATGAGAGTGAATGTACAGAGGAAGAAAAGACATGCCCCCACCCCTCAAAATCTCCCCAGAAAAAGTCAAAGTCAAAACGGGATAGAAGCTAGAGATATAGAAAGGGACAGTGTGGGGGAAAGATACAGAAAGAAATAGAGGGAAAAAAAGTAAATCAGGAAAAAGGAGAGACATAGATAAGGAAGAAGAAGAAGAAATGAGAGAGAGAGAGAGAGAGAGAGAGAGGGGCATTCAAAAGAAGATGGGGAGAAAATACACAGAGAGAGAGAGAGAGAGAGAGAGAGATTGGGAATAAGAAAAAAGATATAGAGAAAACATGCAGAGAGAGAGGGAGAGAGAGAGAGAGAGAGAGAGAGAGAGAGAGAGGAGGTGGGGATTAGAAAGAAGATGGAGAGAAAATACGCTGAAAGAGAGAGAGAGAGAGAGAGAGAAAGAGAGAGAGAGAGAGAGAAAGAGGGATAAGAAAGACGGAGGAGAGAAAATATGCTGAAAGAGATTTCAGAAGACGGGGAGAAAATACGGAGATATATATATATATATATAGAGAGAGAGATAAAGATGAGGGAGTGAAAATACGCAGGGAGAGAAATATATATAGAGAGAGGGGGGAAGAGGGAGAGTGGGGAGAAAGAAGATGGAGAGAAAATACGCAGAGAGAGAAAGAGAGAGAGATAAGAAAGAAGATGGAGAGAGAGAGAGAGAGAGAAAGAGCGAGAGAGCGAGAGAGAGGAGTGGGAAGGGATTGTACTAGAACAAAGGAGGGCATAGTTGATATTTCAGTTTTATCGCCGTTAAACTTACCTATTCGGTAAATTGGGTAAATTTCTTACAGGCCAGGTAAATACTTTTCGGTAAAGGAAGTGTGTCGAACTCTTTAATTTAACTTAGAACTTTTCAGTTCCGATGGTCCTTTTGTCTTCTCGCCATCACCACAGCCTCCACCTCCATCTCATTTTCTTCACTTTTTAGAATTCTATTTTCGCGTTTGTTACCCTCGACGCTCCGTAATTGAAAGTCGATGCTTGAACAGTTCACTGCTTCCTAAAACTGATTCAACTTAAAATTGTTATATAGTAAGTTGTGCGCAGAAAGAAAATCAACTCTAATTGGCACGGAGCATGTTGACATCCACTGACGTCGGACGCTGACTATTCTTTTGCCCCAAGCCGCTGAATACGAAATAAAATACAAAAATATCGGCTATCAACAAGATTAAATCCGGGCGTTCAACCGAAAGGATAAATAAACTTTAAGGATGTTGGAATGTAGTAACGTGATGCCATTCTCGAAGACACGTTGGTGGATAACGAAAATGTTGATTTTAGAGGTGCCCGTGGTGTAATGGTTATCGGCGTAGGAAGCACGAGTTCAAATCCTGGACGACGCTGATTGTATTTCACATAGCACTAATACCCTTGGGAAAGGTATGAATCCAGTTATTCTCCCTCCAGCTATGGGTAAGTAGTAGGGCAGACAGGGTTCTTCAGCCTTGGTGAGGCAACTAGTCTAAGAGACGGAAAACTCTGAATTCAAACCTGTTATACTCCGCTTAAAATTGACCTTGTGTCATATCCTGCCCGAGCGGAGGGGTTGGTAAATAGGGTATAGGCCTCAATGTCAACGCAAACAAAACAAACTACATGTACTTTAATCAAAGAGGTGACATTTCCACTCTAAATGGTAAATCTCTGAAAGTTGTGGACAAGTTCACCTACCTTGGAAGCAGTGTCTCATCTACCAAAAATGACATCAACACGCCACTAGCGAAGCCATGGGCAGCTATCGATGGACAGTTGGTCATATAGAAGTCAGACCTATAAGATGAAATGAAACGCAATTTTTTCCAGACAATAGACGAGTCAATTCTATTATGTGGATGCACCACATGGGCGCTGATTAAGTATATGGAGAAAAAGCTTGATGGCAATTGCACAAAAATGCTGCGAGCTATATGGAACAAGTTCTGGAGGCAACACTCCACAAAGCAGCAGCTGTACGGCCGGCTACCACCCATCCCAAAAATCATCTCAAATAAACGATCAAGACATGCGGGACACTTATGGAGAAGTAAGGACGAACTTATAAGCGATGTACCTCTGTGAACCACTTCACACGGACAAGCAAAGAAATAGCAACCAGTTAGAACCTATCTACAGTCGTTTTGTATTGATACAAGATGTAGTATGGAAGACCTATCGAGAGCGATGGACGATAGAGACGAGTGGTGAGAGAGAGAGAGAGAGAGAGAGAGAGAGAGAGAGAGAGAGAGAGAGAGTCAGGGAAATCCATACTAGCGGCACAGTATGATGATGATGATGATATGCTATAAAGTATTTCTATTTGATACATCGATGAGACATTTTGGCTGGAAAGCGAAATGTCGTCCTAAACTCCAAGAGTAAATAAAGAAGCAACAAGGGCTTACTTAATTTTGTTTTTGTTTTATTTGTAGAGCTGACCCGTAACTTATACATTTTAACCCAAATCTGTGGCAGACTAATATTATCTTAAAAAACACCATAATGTGGAATTGAAATCGTTTTGCAAGCAAAACTGTATGAGTTGCAAACGATGTTGCCATTCAAGCTGTTGGCTGTCACTCCGTTACTGAATTAAAATTGTTATACATTTGTTTTTGTTTTTATCTTTTTTAAATTTAAATTTAAAGTATCTTAAAGCCTTTAAAATTTAGAAATAAATTAATTCTGCCTAGGGTTAACGACTGATTCAAAAAAGAATTGTTATCTTAACAAATGTAACGTAAAGAGGGGCAATTATCTTCCATCGACAGAGGGGTCTCAAATTTGCAGCCCGCGGGTTACATGTGACCTACTTATTATCGGAAGCAATTTCTTCATTAATATTTTTCCTAAAAATCAGACACTAAATTAGAAATTATTTTTCAGATTTATCTAATTTTTTAAAAATTCCCATTCGGCTTTGGGGTGTCCTCGTGGTGTAATGGCTAAAGCGATGGACTGCGGAATCGTAGTAAGCGAGTTCGTACTCAAGTCACTTTCGGGCAAATACCCTTGGGAAAGGTATGAACCCCCTCATCCTTCCAACTATGGGTTAAATAGTACCACTACTACTCTTCTAGGAGAATAGCTTTGGAATTAAATAACCTACAAAGGTTGATACGCCATTAAACAAAGAAACCGAAACCATTGGGCTTTTTATATTATTTCATATACTACAAATCATTTTCTGTCACATACACATATATAAAGGGTCATATACACATATAAAGGGTCTCCTAAGCCGTATATAGTGACCTTGCTTTTGGTGATAATAAGTATTTAAAAATCAATTTTACAACGAGCTGGTCACATCTGATAAATCGAATTACATGAGTTTCTTTACAAAATAGAAAATATTACTGATTGGCTCTTGTGGAGTTCACTCTTTAGTTTCAACCCAACATGCTTGAAAATTATCAATTGGTATTGTGATTTTTAATCTTACGAAAAATATGTTTGTTGCTTGGTTTATAACATGGCAGCTCTTGTTAGGTTATTCTATACTGAAATCAATTTAACACTTTTGATCTCCGATTATGTATTGTTCAAAAATGGATCTTCACAATATTTTAAACAGTTAAAAATACGATATAAGTTCTAATATCAACGTTTAAAGAGCCAGTGAATTAATAAATTTCCGAATTGTTCTAAATATTTACAATGGTATCCTAAAGAATTTAGAGTTGATATGATTTTTAATCACATGTGAAATATTTGGTTGCTTGCTTTTACAGCATGTAAAATGTTTTAACAGGTAAACACTTCATATATATTTGCAATATCAATGTTTTAAAAGCCAATGCATGAATTCAGTTCAAAACATCATCCCCAACAGATCTATTTAACTACAAGATGGATACCTAACACGCGTACTATCGTGCCAGGCCAGAGTAATGGCGACTAATGGGTGCAGAGCTCCAGAAGTGGAATCTCACCATCGTATGCAGTTTAATATCATATCCGAAACACAATAGTTTAAGTAAAGATAATCTGTAATTATGGTCTGATAAGAAATAGCTACTAATGAATAACTAATAAACTAATTGAATAAATTCTGTCTGATAAGAATACTTGTGTTACCAAAAATATGAATCTGGAGGTTGTCAAGAATGCGTATTGGGAGCTACAAAAATCCAGACTTGAGTGTAACCAAAAATGTGGATCTGGAGCTAACAAAAATCTAGATTTGAGTTACTGCCAATCTTGGAATAACCGAAAATGCAGAAGTTGTATTACCGAAAATAGAGCTGGAAACAGATTAATCTAATTTCATATATTGCTACCAACATCTTTCACTGCTAAATATTTTTACATAGAAGAAAAAAAAGAAAATGAAATTAGATTGTATAATCAATATAAAAATAGAGGAAAAACAGCTTTATCAAATGAGCAATGACCTATATGACATTTATTTGTTCGTTGCAAATATGAAATCATTACTCCTCTTATAGTTTTGGTCAGCATTCATAATATATCTGCAAACTTTGCAAATTGAATAAGGATTGAGAAATGCCAACGTATAGGGCGTCATTTGTGATTACTCCCTGTTTTAGAATGGTTTTGGGTTGGCAAATGCGGGATGAATGACACGCTGGTTGCGTGATGAAAGATATGTTAATATCATTCGTTCGCCCAGAGACGTCACATGGAAAGCATTTGTGTCGACAGAAGTCAATTGAATGGTAGGAACGAGAAAGAATGGTGGTGGTAATCTGGCGACAGATAAGTAGGAAATTTTGGAAAAGATGAGGGTAAGGTAGTTCATCAGAAACAATAGCCAAATTAGGGCAAGACAAAAGTAGAGGGAAAAAGAAAATAATGAAGGACAGAAAGAAGAGGAAAAAAAAGTATGAAGTAAATCGATAAAGCAGGAATGAGGGAATAACTAAAAAGAAAGATTGAAAAGACAGGAAAGAAGGAAAGACGGAAGAGAAGGAAAGAAAGGGAGAAGAGAAGAAAAGAAAAAAAGCAGGAAAAAAAAATAAAAAGACGTAATGAAAGTAATTGAAAGGAAGAAAAGACAGAAAGAACTGAAGGAAAGAGAGAGAGAGAGAGAGAGAGAGAGAGAGAGAGAGAGAGATGAAAGTAAGGAAAGAAAATGGAAAGAGAGCAGAAGATAAAAGAAGAACGAAAGGAAGAAGGAATCAATGAAAGAGAAAATATGAAAAAAACAAAACAAAACACACCCAGATGGACATAAAAAGAGAAAGAAAGAAGTAAGGAAGGACAGCAGATAAGGGATGAATGAATGAAGAAAGGAAAGGAGAAAAGACGGAAGGAAGGAATGAAGAAAGGAAAAGGAAGAAAAGAAAGCAATAAAAAGGAGAACAAAAGAAAAAGTGAAAGAAAGGAAGAAAAAAGAAATGAAGGAAAAAAGACGGAAAGAGAGAAAGAAGGAATGAAGAAAAAAGAGAAGGAAGAGAGGAAGGATGGAAGGAAAAGATTAAATAAAAAGAAGGAAACGAAAAAAGGAGAAAAGGCGTTAAAGAAAGAAAAGAAGAAAAGTAAAAACGAATGAGAGAAGGAAGGAAGAAAAGCAAAAAGAAAGGAAGGAATAAAGGAAGGAAAGAAAGATGAAAGTGAACAGAAGGAAAACCAGAAGAAGAAATGAAGGAAAAAACAAAAGATAGAAAGAAATGAAAGATGCATAAAGTAAAGAGAAGTTGGAAACGAAGAAAGAAGGAAGGAAAACTGATTAAGGGAAAGAGAGAAAGAATGAAAGAAATAGAAATGAAAAAAAATAGAATAAGAAAGTAGGGAGACATTATATTTAAAATAAAAATGTGAGGAAAAAAAAAAGAAAAAAGAAGATAGAAAGAAAGGAAAATGAAGGAAAATGGAAAAAGTTAGAAAGAATGAAAGAGTGAAGGAAATTTCAGTAGAGGTAATAATGAAAGAAGCTGACATCTGAGAAGAGAGGTGAAAGGAAAGAAAAAAGGAAGAAAGGAAGAAAGTAAAAAAAAAAAAAATAATAGCTTTTAGAAAAACGAAATGTTGTTCCAAGCGAAAGAGGGAGAAGTAAATAATATTGGAAGAATATTGAAAGAAAAACTATAACAGAAGATAATAGAAAATAAAACTAAGAAAAAAAAAAGAGTAAATGAAGAAAGTGGAAAGAAAAGATGGAAAGAAGGAAAGAAAACAATGAATATAGAAAGAAAATTGGAACGGTAAAAAGAAAGAAAACATGGTTGAAAAAAAGAAAGGAAAGCAAGAACGAATGATGGAAAGAAGGAAGCCTATAAACGGAAGAAAGAATGAAATCTGGGAGGAAAAATGAAAAAAGCACGAAAAATGATGAAAGAAAATGAAAGAAAAATGAAGGAAGAAAAAATCAAGAATTAAAACTAAGACTGTTTTCTTTTTGTTACTTTCATTATTTCAGACTTTCTACCCTGCAGATACCAATTTTATTTGCTTTAAGTAAAAATTAACCTTTTCTGATTAAATTAACTCCAAAGCATGCGTACACATCCAATCGCCTGATGATAGTATTTTTGTGCCAAAAATCCCATCTGGGATCCGAATCGAAGTTCTTTCCCCAACTACCTTTAAAAGAGCAGATATGATCAATAAAGTTCACATCTAACATTTAATGAAGATTATCTCTCTGACTAGGAATCCATATGTAACAAATATAAATAATAATAATTGAAGCAAATTGACATAAAGATATAACAAAACTGGGCATGACTGGGTGGAAAGGGTAATCAGTGGGAATTGTGCAAGGGAATAAAATTTGACCATATTAGAAATGGTAGATATACTGAGCAGAATCCGTTCCAGAAAATGAGACTCATAACATTGTCTTGGATTTTAAGATTCAAACATATCCCCCAATCCCGGACGGAAGGTCAGATCTTGTATTTATTGCCAAGAAAAAGAAAGGACTTCTTATTTAGTGGATTTTTCCAGTGGATCACCGAGTGAAAATGTAAGAAAGCGAAAAGATTGAAAAATGTTTGCATCTTGCCAGAGAGCTGAAAAAGCTATGGAACATGAAAGTGCCGGTGATACAGTTAATTACTGATGTTCTTGGAACGGTCTTCAAAGACCTCAAAGGAGAAATTGGAGAAACTGATGATAGGAGGAAGTATCGAAACTATCCGGGCCCCAGGCCTGTTTTCATCAGCTTGAATATTTCGAAGAGTCCTGGAGACTTGTGGATACTTGTCGAGACTTGCTTTCACTCGGACTTTAGTGAAAAATGCCAACTCAAACGGGCGTGAAAAACTCGTAATGAATGAAATGAAGACAAAACGAAAAATCAGCTTCAATGACCCTGAACAAGAACCATCCCAGATACCTCTAGAGCGATAATGTGCTTGCAGATGATGTCGAAGATCTTAATTGCACAACTAAGAGAAGGGATCTATTACTCGCATTGAACTATTTCCCGAAGTGAAAAAAGGGTGTTGCCTTGGCAAGAACAAGAAGATCAGATAACCTGTTACATATGTAATTTTATGGCACCCTTTCATAGGGGTTGCAAGAATTCTTCTTGAATTAATAGCCTAACCACGGTAAAAAGAAATCAAACACTAAATGCCTCCATTGGTTTCGCAGATACGAAATTTATTTGATACCAGATCGCTTCTTGTAGTAGTCAGCCAAAAATAGAGACAGACAGGAAGAAGAGGGTCAGCAAGAAGATAGACAGATAGTGAACAGGGGAGAGACGAAAGAGAAGTGGCGGGCGACTCATTATGCTCACCGGCTGTTTTGAGCAATTTGGAGCGTGCGTGATTTCTGCCTCCCTCGCCCTCCGTTCACCTCACCTTCGGGTTTTCTTCATCGAGTCACCTGCATCATCTCCTCCCACTGTCTTAGAATATATATATATATAT
Source organism: Sepioteuthis lessoniana (assembly GCA_963585895.1). Classification (NCBI taxonomy): domain Eukaryota; kingdom Metazoa; phylum Mollusca; class Cephalopoda; order Myopsida; family Loliginidae; genus Sepioteuthis; species Sepioteuthis lessoniana. The sequence continues at coordinate 19,217,827 of OY757925.1, read as the reverse complement.
ATGTATATAGCCTAAAATTATTAATTACGTAATTTTAAAGTGAAACGTCTACCAAGCCACATATATTAGTTGACTGTATACAATTGTTTATCTTTGAATATAGAATATCAGCTGATTCTAAACCCCTGTCCATCATCAAATTCACTAACAAACGTTTATTATCACGTTTAACATCCCCAAGTATTAACCATAAACAAATGCCCACTCCCACTTTGACCTGATAACAAATGAAATCCTGCAAACCGAATTTAAATTCGAAAAAGAAAAGAATTACCTATTAAATAATTAATTGAAATCCCAAACTATTTTACACGCAGAGAGCAGGATATTTTAAAGAGGGTAAAAAATAAGCGGAAAATATAGTCATGACAAGGATTGACAACAAAAAAGTTTTGACATGATCTTGCAACTATGATGTCAGGAAATGTTCCCGGTCCCAGAGCGAATAGTAAACTTTATTACAAACTTTATTACAAGAGCCATGGAAAACTCGAGACTGTAACAAGCAACGGGAGGATAAGGTCTAACAGGAGTAAAAATCCCTACGGAAATCTTCCAGTTTGCGAATTTGAAGATGGACAGGGTTTTAGAATCAGATAAACAATTGTATACAGTCAACTGATATATGTGGCTTGGTAGACTTTTTTTATTTATCGTTATTTACAATCAAATAATGTATAGGCATTTTCCCATCTGTTTTCGAACCATTTTTTCCTAAAATGACATATTGCAAATATAAAAGTTATATGGATAGTGACATATTGCAAAAAGTTATATGGATAGTGACATATTGCAAATATAAAAGTTATATGGATAGTGACATATTGCAAAAAGTTATATGGATAGTGACATATAGTAAATATACAATGTTTTCATTCTGGGGAGAAGTTATATGGATAATAACATATAAAAAAGTAAAGTTGGCGACCTTAGTCGAGGGTGACCCAAAGGCTCCCTTTTCGATAGCTACTACACCGAGGTGTAGGGTAGGGCGTTACTCCATTCCCTTGATTGCTCCACTTTACCCTTGATCCTTACCTTATAATGCTGAGTGTTAAGCAAGGCGGTATCAAGTACCATTTTTGAGTCTTTGGTATGACTCGACCTGGGATTGAATCCCGGTCTTTATTGGGGAACACTCTACTCATAAAGTCAATGGCCCGGTTCAAATGACATATAATGTTATATGACATAAATACATATATAAGGACTAGCAGATATAAAAGTTATATGGTTTGGTTTCTTTATTTAACGGCATATCAACCTCCGAAGATTATTTTATGCCAAAGCCGTCCTTATGGAAAAAATAGTAGTACTATATAGCGTATAACTGGGAAGATAAATGCGTTCATAGCTTTTCTAAGGGTTTTAGTTCGAAAGGAAACGTAATAGGGGGACTGGAGAACTAACTCGCTTATAACAGTATTGCAGTCCAATACTTTAGCCACTATGCCACGGAGACCCACTATGCAATATGTAGACGGGTTACAAAATGAACAAAGACTTACTTGATAAGTGTAAGTAATATAACCAGGTGGTTTTATTGTTCCCTAGCAGGGTCAGAGACAACATCAGGTAAAAAAGTGGTTGAAGATGAGTTTTAGGACTGACATGTGACACTCACGGGGCCTAAATAGACATTTATTGCATCTCTACCTATATAGGTATCAATAAATTGTTATTCTTGTTTTAATGGCATCTCAACGTTTGTGGATTATCTAATTCCAACGCCATCATCATCATCATCATCATCTCGGCGTGCTGCTAGCATATATTTCCCTGATTCTCTCCTGACATTCGTGACAATCATCCATCACTTCTAGCAGGTCTTCCAGACTCCATCTTGTGTTCGTACAGAGCTGTTGTAGATAGTTTCTAGTTGGTCGTCCAACACTTGCACATCCGTATGAAGGGATCCATAGGAGAACGTCGTTTATTAGTTCGTCCTTACTTTTCCAGCAGTGTCTCGTATGTCTTGTCCTTCTTATTTGGATGGTTTTAGGGATGAGAGGTAAGTAGCCGTACAGGTGCTGTTTTGGGGGATGTCGCTTCCAGGATTTATTCAATATAACTCGTAGCATTCTTGTGCAATCCCTATATAGCTTTTTTCTCTAAGTCAGCGTCCATGTGGTGTTTCCATATAGTAGAATCAACCCGACCGGTAACTGCCCGTGTTGTAATGGTTATCGTCGTAGGAACTGGACACGCCGACACGAGTTCAAATCCAGGACGAGACTGATTGCATTTCACATAGTACTAATACCCTTGGGAAAGGTATGGATCCAATTACTCTCCCTCCAGTTATGGGTAAATAGTAGGGCAGACTGAGTTCTTCAGCCTTGGTGAGGCAACTAGTCTAGGAGAAGGAAAACTCTGAATTCAAATCTGTTAAACTCCGCTTAAAATTGACCTTGTGTCATATTCTGCCCGAGTGGAGGGGTTGGGTAAATAGGGTTAACTGCTATTCTCATAGAAGAACAGTATTTGCACTCTTTAAGCCATAAACTGCATAGATAAGAGAGCTCATACTTTTTCCAAGGATATTAATCCGAAAAAAAAAAGATTTAATAGCGCGACTGGATTTCGAACTTGCTTACAATGATGTCGTAGTTCTGCATGTGAGCTACTGCACCAGGCGGGGGGGGGGGGCTACCTGCCAAAATTATAAGGATAATGGCTCGTGGCAAATATACCATGCTTTTATCATTAGAACAAGTTTTATACATAATGTCAAGTAGGAAATATACCATCCTTTCATATAATGAAATATAGCAAAGACACCACATGAAACTAGGATGATAGTAGAAGGTATCGGGGCGGGAAAACCTTTGGAAGTAAAATGGCGTCTGAGCTATGTCTAATTCATATTCAGTGGTCGTGGCATATCCCAAGTTTAACACAATTATTCACGAAGCTCATTCAATCGTAACGACGTTCGTGATTTGGTACGAGTGATCATTAGCAGCTGTTGGGTTGAAAAGGCGAAATGAACCGACTGTTTGATTATTAAGAAAACCTTGACCAGCTCCAGGATTACCTTGATTAAGAGATATTTGCTCAGGTCATCTGCATTTAAAATTGGTATTCTGTGATTCTTTAGTTGTCAACTCAGATTGTGTATCGTGATAGATTCGCACAGGCCTGTTTGAGGAAAGGTTAGGGTCGTTCCTGAAAACAATTCTGACGATTTACATTTAATAAGAACGAATACGTTTGAGATGAGCTCATCTGTAAGTAATATTAGTCAAGACAGTGTTGCTAAGCTCATATCAACCTTGCTCATATATATATATATATATATATATATAAGCTATTTCAGAAAAATTATATCATTTCGTAATCTAATAATTTAACCTATTTTCGTTCAAATGATCTAAGATGTTTTACTCCCTACATAACGGACTCGCCCTCCTCCATAGATACACGTCAACGAGAGCGTCAGACAGAGTTCACCAATCATCGTGACACAATCACGTGTAATACCATTTGTATAGTGGACGGATAGTCACGACCCCACTGGACTCTCAGCTTCCTATTAACTAACTACTGTTTAACCAGGTTCACTTGTATCTTGTTTCTGTTACTTAAATATATTGTTTTTTTCTGTCAACCCTTTTTGTGTTTCCCGTGTCTTTCTTTTATCAGCATAACAACAAATGTTAATAGCATGTGTAGAAAAAACAGTCTATATTCTGTGTTTAAATCTTATTATTTGCTCTTTTTGTTTTCGGGGATAGAAATGCCATTCGCAGGAAAAGAAACGATGTTTTATATGTTAGAGTATTTTCGAACTTAGTCGAACAGGACTGTGGAGTGGGCATTTATTAGAGAATTCGATAAAAATGTACAAACCTAAATACATGTCCTCGTGGTGTAATGGTTAAAACGATGGACTGTGGAATCGTAGTAAGCGAGTTCGAATTCTAGTATTATGTTCACTTTCAGACGAATACCCTTGTGAAAGGCATAAACCCTCTTATCCTCTCAGCTACGGGTTAAATGATACCATTACTGTTCTCCTAAAAGGATGGCATTGGCATTAAATAACCTACAAAGTTTGATATGCCATTAAACAAAGAAACGAAACCAAACGTTTGATACTGAGTCATGAAAAATAATCAGTGATATGACAGACAAGATTTGACCCATGGCTAACTTTTTATCGGTTCTCTGATTGCTTGGTTCAGTCGTGAGAACGGGTCACTTTAATAGAATTAAAGAGAGTCACCCAGAGTGCCGTAGCGAACGGACGCCTAAAATCACTATGTCTCCAGTCATACGGTTGGCGTGGGAATTCGGGTGAATAAAGACGTTGAAAATCAGTCTTTTGTGTCGATTTATAAGAAGAGACAACCCGAGGAAATCCCAGTGAGAAAACCAGAGAATATGGCCAAATAGATAACTATGAGAAAAAGAATTAGGTGTATACAAAATCAGTTACCATTCAAATCATAAATAATCTTTTCATACACACACACAGACACACACACACATATATATATATATATATATATATACGAGGGTCATTCAATAATTAAAGTGAATTTTGTTTGTTTACAGTTGCAACTTTTGAGTAAAATCAACGTTGATGGGTCATTTCCTTTTCCCCAAAGACTAGTTAGCAGGACCATATTTATTGAACGCTGCGCCCGGAACATTTTCTTTACCTGAAAGTAAGTCTATTTCCTCTTTAAGAATTGTCTTTTTGACTCACTTTCACAATTCCAAAGCTTTTAGGATTATTGATTCACTTCTTTGTTGCTAGGCCCATTCCGAACTGAAATAGTAGTAGCAGAAGAATCCTATATACAAGGTGCGGAAGCAAAATATGGAATAATTTTCAAAACGTTTCTTTTTAATCTGATTAGTCCAATTTTTTAAAGAAAAAAACCCTGATAAATCTTAATTTTTATGATAAGCTCTATTATTTAAGAACTTTTAAAAATTAAAATTAAGCCCAAAATGAGTGAGCAAGAAAAGAAACTACAAAGAATCTATGATTTGCTTAACGCCGAAATCAGACCAAAGTTTCTTTGTGTACCGTATACAAAGCATATAATTTTTTTTTTTTTTTTTACAGAAAAAGAGCTTTTAAGGAAAAGGTGGTGTGGAGGATTAAACAAAAAACGAAAAGAAAGCATTTTAACTGCTCTAATTATGGCGATGAAGAAGGATCCCTCAACCTCAATAAGAAAGCACTCTAATGGATTGAAAGTTCACGAGAAAACTGTGAGGGCAGCAATTAAACAAGACCTTTACCCTCTTGATTATTCGATATGGAGTGTTTTAGAAAACAAAAAATAACTTTCCATCCAGATATTGTTCACTTAAGACTGTTATTGAGAAGAAATTGAATAAAATATCTGAAAAATTTATTTTGAAAGCATGCAAATATTTTTGATGGCGTTTTGATACAATAACTGAAATAAAAATGGTGGCCATATTGAGTAAATTATCTGTTTTGTGTCTATCTTATTTTTTTGTTTATTTTTCATAATTAACATTAATCTAAAATTAAAATGATTCTTGTTTTATAATAGAGTCGTTTATTATTATACTAGTATATTCCTAATTTTGCTTCTGTATCCTATATATACGCATATATATTCTCAGCAAGTAAAAATAAACTGCTAATAAGTAGGAAGAATCTGTGGTCTACCGGCTAATGTGTTGGACAGTCATATCATAGTAAGCGTTTTGGAATTCCAGTCATGCAATTAAATTTAAACTCGAATTATATCCTTAGGAAAAGTATAAACTCCCGAATTTTTGTAGCCATGGGTTTGATAGTACCACAACTGATTTTGTACAAGGAGAGTCTTTGTATCAAGTAACCCATGAAGGTTTATATTGCATTAAACAAAGAAACCAAACCAAATGTTATTAACGATTCCATTTTCTAAACTTTATCCAAAATTAATCGGCAATTTCTGAAAATTCAATTCACAGAAAGAATAACTTTTTCACTATAATTACTTTGATTTATTTAGAATGTTTAGAATTTGTAACTAGCGGATAAAACAATTAGAGGATGTTATTTGTAAATATCGATATTTATTCAACTGTCACATGATTCCTGGACTTTTAACTGCATCAGACAATCTGGTTGTAGAAATACAACTACGTTTCCTTTTTCTCTCTTTTTCTCTGTCTCCCAATCTATCTATCTTTTTATCTATGAGAGTAAATAATGGAAATGAATCCGAGAATATGGAAACAAATTGAAAAACAAGGTGATCCAAAGAGAAGAATTTAATGTAAAATAAAGTCAACATTTTATCAGCTGGATTTAGAAAGGATCATATCAAATATCATTAGCCCAGTGGATAGAGTGTTCGCCAATGATCCGGGAGACCTGGGTTCAATCCCAAGTCACGTCATACCAAAGACTTTAATAATGGTACTTGATACCTCCTTGCTTAACACTCAGCAATATAAGATACGTATTGAGGGTAAAGTGGAGCAATCCAGGGAAAGGAGTAGCACCCTCCCCTACACCTCGGTGTAGTAGCTATTGAAAAGGGAGCCTTCTGGTCGCCCTCGACTACGGTCGCCAACTTTACTACTTTATATCGAATGACGTTTGCTCACCGACGAATTTTTAATGAAATACAAAACAAAGGGAAATTATATATGCAGAGAAAGGGGTAGCCTTTTTATCAATAAATCAGCGTTCGTATTAAAAACAAAGTATGTCATGTAACTGCTATGGCAATGATGTAGAACAAATAGAACCATCAAGAGAAATAATGAGTTAAAAGGAGAAAGAAGGGAGGAAAAAAGAAAAGAACAGAAGAATGAGAGAGAAAGGAAATAGAAGAGAGATGAGAAGGGAAATGTGGAGAAAAAGAAGAGGGAGGGAAAAAAAGAGGGGAAACAAGCTAATATATCATATGTAAATTACTAATTACTGTTAAATCAAAAATCAAACCTATTTCAATTGATATATCAATACATTAAAAATTATAAAGTAGGAAAACAGCATTTGCAGGTGAAAGGTGGATGAAGTTTAAAATGAATGTAGCAAAAGTAAACAGATAGAATATTTGCCAGAGAAAGGGAAAAGAATTGAAAAGGGGGGAGGGGCAGACACAGGGTATGATGGGCTAACTTTTAAATTACGCAAAAATGAAAATGACATCGATATCTGTCTCAGTGAGTTAGATTTACCAAAATTATATTAAAATATCTTCAAATACTCTTGATTAATTTTCTGAATATCTGAGATGAAGCATGATGATTTTTATCATTCAGGCTTTTCGGACTATTGTCTTCATCTTTATTGTTATATTTATAAAGTTTCGGCCGATATATCCTCCAGCCTTCTTCAGGAGTTTGTCGAACTTGGGAACCTACACAGAACTTCGTACTAAGGCCTTTATTTAATCCACAGTAGTCGCTTTTTCTGATTCCATTATATAAGTGCTAAGTATCCCGAGCGGATGGGTTGGTAAATAGGATAAGTGCTAAGTATTCCTGTATTTTTACTCGCCTTCAGTCAGGATTGAACCGTTACGCTATGTGACCTATGTGTGAGTGAGGATTGTTGTGACATCCGTTAAGTCTCGCAGGACCAGATAGGTATGATTGGATCTGGGCGCAGTCCTAAGCCAAGTTGTGCAGAGGACAGATAATTGCCCATACTGTAGACATTCCCTTTCAATGCTTTTTATGTTGATCACGTGAATGGGATAAGAGCCAAAACTGCTCGGCATTTGTATCATCGCTGTTTTCAGAAATATTTTGAAAATATCGTCATACTGCCTTAGATACCCCCGCTTCTGATTTTCAATTCAGTTTTCCTTTTTCTATGTTGGTTGCCCCGACTATTGAGACACTATAAAGGGGGTGCGCCAAGCAGACGATCCCTTTGTCTGTTTTGGCGCGAAACCAGACAAAGGGTTTGGACTCGAGATCTCGGACGCGACCGGAAGTAGGTAAGGGAACGCCTGAGAGTCATGAGTTGGACAAAGGAACCGAGAGGAAGAGTTCGTGACGCGCGACGGAGAGGGGCAGTAGGCAGTCGACACCGGACAGCAGAAGAGACCAGTCGGCATGAGATAGGGTCCAGCAGCAGCGAGGGAAGACCAGTCAAGATGAGTCAGCACTACTCGTGGTTTGTAGAATTTTCGCTAGAAATACACACTAGCGTTAGTCTACAGGGAATGCAGTGAGTTGACCCAAGCCTTATTGTTCATTTGTTCATTTGTTCTTCCCTCCCACTCCCTTGATTGTATTTCTTGTAGCCTGGAAGAAATGTGTGATACACCTATCGGAACCACTAGATGATCACCGGCCAAGATTGAAATGGTTCTGAAGAAGTTGATGTAACGTGGGGCGGGCGAGGGGGTATTGTCACTCTATCCTATTTTTCAAATATCAGCTGGAATATCTCCAAACAGAGAAATCGTTTTCTTAGGAATTTTAAATGACGTTTCTTTTTTTATTATCGAGATGCTCAAAGGGAATTAAACTGACAGTCGATTGTATGTTATTATTGACTGTCCTATTACTTCTGACTTAATTTTATATAAAGCGGACAAAGACAGAATTAATGTTACTCATAAAAAAACACAACGAAATTTTCCGTTCAGATTTAATTATTGAGCTCATTATATTGAATTTCAAATTCTAATTTTAAAATGAGAAGCATAAAAAAATTATTGCTCGTCATATTAATGTCAATTTTCAAGCGAAAATTACATTAATATTTTTATCGCTGCGAAAAATTCATATCGGCGTTATCAAAAGAAATAAATATAGCTTCATATATGTGGAAAAAAGAATACTATTTAATTTCCTATTAGTTAATTAAACTTTGCATAAATTTTTTTAAATCTAAATTAATTATCTCTTATTGGTTAGATAAGTTTTACGTAATTCAAACTTTTAAAGGCTTTTAGAAGTTAATGTATTGGAATTAGCTTCGTCTTTTGTACGATGTTCTGAGTTGGAAATGTAGTCAAAACAACAGAATTCTTTCAAATTTAATTTAAAAAAAAGAATCTGATCTTTTGTATTTATCTCGGTGTAATTTACCGCTTATTTTATCTTTATTTTAAAATCTTCTTGGAGAAAGAAGACAAGTCCCTGTTGAATATTTCAAGAAGAAAAGAATATTTAGGAGAAAAACAAAATCGGAAAAAAACAGAAAATGCCCTGCATCACAAACCGGTTATTGACAGTGATTTTTCCCTGCAAGAATCTCAGATTGATTACTAAATGGCTTACAATCCTTCAGCATTGGATTTGAGGTCTAACGAGAGAGAGAGATAGAGAGAGAGAGAGAGAGAGAGAGAGAGAGAGAGAGAGAGGTGCACACACACGCAACCATACCCAAACATGTACATACACACCTGCCGGTAGCTGTAGATAATAGAGAGAGAGAGAGAGAGAGAGAGAGAGAGAGAGAGAGAGAGAGAGGTAATTTACTAAGCTTTTTGCTTAGATGTGGCACAAGGCCATATGAAAGGGGCACCCAATGAGACTCGAACTCACTTGTGTAGGTTTGCTAGTCGAGCTTGCTAACCATTACACCAGCAGAGGCGCCTGAGAGAGAGAGAGAGAGAGAGAGAGAGAGAGAGAGAGAGAGAGAGAGAGAGAGTAGTGCACACACATACACACACACTCACACACAACCCTTCCGCAAACAGTACACACACACCTCCTGGGAGCAGTAGATGATAGGGAAGAATGACGAGAGAGAGAGAGAGAGAGAGAGTAGTCCACACACACACACGCAACCCTCCCAAACATGTACACGCACACCTCGTGGAAGCTGTAGATGATAGGAAAGAATGACAAGAGAGAGAGAGAGAGAGAGAGAGAGAGAGAGAGAGAGAGAAGTGCACACACTCACACACATACACACACACACACACACGCAACCCTTCCCCAAACAGTACAGACATACCTCCTGGGAGCAGCAGATGACAGGGAAGAATAACGAGAGAGAGAGAGAGAGAGAGAGAGAGAGAGAGAGAGAGAGAGAGAGAGAGAGTAGAACACACACTCACACACGCACGCAACCCTCCCCAAACATGTACACACACACCTCCTGGGAGCTGTAGATGATAGAGAAGAATGACAAAAGAGAGAGAGAGAGAGAGAGAGAGAGAGAGAGAGAGTAGTGCACATATACACACACACGCAACCCTCCCCCAAACATGTACACACACACCTCCCAGGAGCTGTAATGAGAGAGAGAGAGAGAGAGAGAGAGAGAGAGAGAGAGAGAGAGAGAGAGAGCTGTGATGCCAATATGACTCATATATGACCAATTGGTTGGTAAGGTTTCATGGCATGTCAACGCTTGTAGGTTATTTAATGCCAGGACCTATTTACACACACACACACACACACACACACACACACATATATATATATATATATATATATATGATTTGTAAACGAATAGTTTGTAGAAAATGTTTTAAACGAGTGAGTACTCACTAGTTTGTACACAGTAGAATGGTTTCCAGTACTTCAAATACTTATAATTCGGTTTAATATCAATCATTTGTTTGCAACTAATGAAGTAGTATCAAGTATAAAAAGTTGTTGTAAAGTTGGCGACTGTAGTCGAACGGCAACCAGAAGACTCCCTTTTCAATTGCTACAGCACCGAGGTGCAGGGGGGAGGACGCTACTACTTTCCCTACGTACCGTATATTTCTGAGTGTTAAGCAAGGAGGTACGAAGTACCATTTTTAAAGTCTTTGGTATGACTCGACCTGGGATTGAACCCACGTCTCCCGAACCATTGGTTAACACTCTACCCACTAGACCAAAGTTTCAAGTATAGTTCACTCTAATTTTTTATTTGCACGCAGTTTGATAGTTCCAAGTATTCCTATTTAACACTAATAATTTTATGCCAAACTATTTATTAATTTGCTCACAGTCAAACAATTTCAAGTATTCCTATCAAACACTAATAATTCTGTTCAGTAATAAGCATTTGATTACACATAATTTAATTGTTCAAGTATTTCTATCTAACACAAATAATTCTGTTTTGTAATAAGAATTTGATTACATATAATTCAATTGTTGAAGTATTCCTATCTAACACAAATAATTCTGTTTAGTAATAAGCATTTGATTACACATAATTTAATTGTTCAAGTAGTCCTATCTAACACAAATAATTCTGTTTAGTAATAAGCATTTGATTACACATAATTCAATTGTTCAAGTATTCATATCTAACACAAATAATTCTGTTTAGTAATAAGCATTTGATTACACATAATTCAATTGTTCAAATATTCTTATCTAACACAAATAATTCTGTTTAGTAATAAGCATTTGAATACACATAATTTAATTGTTCAAGTGTTCCTATCTAACACGAATAATTCTTTTTAGCGATAAGCATTTGATTTACACATGATGCAATTGCTTAAAGTATTGCTATCTAACACGAATAATTTTGCTTCCACATGGTAAAATACTTTCAAAAATCACTATGTAACACTCACAATTCAATTTAAGATCTGTCCTTTGTTTGCCCATTATTAAATAGTAAAAATTTCTATTTGATTCATAGGTAGAGCTGCCCTAACAGGTACTGCCACCCCGGTTCAGAGTGGACTCTGGCTTCATGGCAATGAATAGGGACTCGACCTTTCTCAGAGATCCAGAACTGGAGCCTCACCATCAGATGGTTAAGCGTCATATTTAGAACACTCATTGGTGGGTCTTACCTCTCTGTAGCGATGCCGTCGGAGTATTCTACGGCGACAGCCGACTCGGCAAGTGCGACTTAACGATGATTATGTTATATATATATCATCATCATCATCATGTCGTGCCGCTAGCACGGATTTCCCTTACTCTCTCTCGCCACTTTTCCCTATCGTTCACCGCCTCTGGCAGGTCTTCTGGGCTACATCCTGTATCCTCACTTAGCTACATTATGTATGTTCGAGCTGGTCACGCTGCTTTTGCTCGGCCATACGTGGGGGTTTATAGGAGTACATCGCTTATGAGCTCGTCCCTGCTTCTCCAGCTGTGTCCTACGTGTCTGGTTCGTCCAACTTAGATAGTTTTCATGATGGGAGGCAGGTGGCCGTATAGTTGGTGCCTTTTTCGCAACATTCTTGTGTAATTGCCGTCTAGCTTCTTCTCCAGCCGTTTTGTTAGCGTCCAAGTAGTGCATCCATACAGCAGTATCGACACGACCGCTGCATGAAAGAAACTGCGTTTCATTTTATCGGTCAGGTCTGATTTTTATATGATAGATAGCTTATCGATAGCTGTCCATGCCTTCGTTAGCCGCGTGTCGATGTCTTTTTTGGTTGATGAGACACTGCTTCCTAGGTAGGTGAACTTGTCTACTAGTTTCAGAGAGGTTCCGTCCAGTGTGGAGATGTCACCTGTTTGATTAAAGCACATATATTTAGTTCTGTGTGCATTGATATGGAGGCCAATGCCTGCGGCAGCTCGTTCCAAATTATACAGAAGTGTTTCGGCTTGGTTGGGTGTATTCGCCAGTATCGCTATGTCATCGACGTAGTCGGCGTCGGTAATTGTTTTTGCGGTTTACCTTCTGCTTCTTTTCTTTGTCTGATCGAAGCCGTTTTCTTTGATTTTATCAATCGATGTTCTAAGCACGTAGTCTAGACTGATGATAAAGAGGTATGGGGCTAGCGTATCCCTTTGTAGTACTCCTGATACAATGTCGAAGTATTCTGTGTCTCCATCCGGTGAACGTACTTTCACTTTGTTGTTTCTCTAAAGAATCGTTATTGCTGCTACGGTCTCTTTTGGTAAGCCGTACGCTACTAGGATTTGTTCCATTTTCCCCTCTGTGAATGGAATCGAAGGCCTTGGTAAAGTAGACAAATAGTAATGTCGCCTGTCAGTTTTTTTCCCGTACGCCTTCAAGGATTCTACGGATGGTCAATATTTGTGTGGTCGGGGATCTATTACTTCCGAAACCATTTTGGTTTTTCGTAGCTTAGAATCCGCTGACTGTATCCCCTACAGAGGCTTAAGATTAATAAAAAAAAGAAAACGAAAACGAAAACTGCAACTGTTACTTGAAACCATATTGCGTGAAAAAAATTCTTACCTCGGCATTGAATAAATAAAAACGGTTGACATAGTGTAACAGTTTGAATTTATTTTTATGTCTACCTTAAATATCAGTTCATGTCTTTTATTTAATAGATTTTTAGTAGCTTTATATTTCAAAATGCACATTTTTTTTTATTTTCGTACCTTTTTTCTTTTTGGCAATTTAAACTATGACGATACGTTTTAATTTCTATGATTTATCCCTGTTGAATTAATGGGATCAATAGTGGTTATAATACCAGCTCTTAATTATAAATTATATTAGAATCACATTAAGACTATTGCAATATCAATCATAATGATATTATCATTTAAAGAAATTATCCAATAATTACATATAACATATAAATTTATACACAGAAATTAATAGAGATGAATTTTAAATCAGTTTTCTTTTAATGAGTTAAAGAGCATTGAAATAAAGATAAAAAAATCAATTGAAATTTATACACCAATATAAGAGAGCTAACTTATTATGGACCATTTAATATATAAACAAATTATTTACGTAAATGTTTTTTTATATAAACATATTCATATTCTATATCTAAATTTTTTTGAAATTAGACTATTGATTATAATATTGACTGATTAATGAGATGGCTATGAAATTTAATAACACCTGATGACTTTCAGAAATTCAATAAATTTTAACTGCTCTTAAAAATACTTTATGTTACGTAATCTTTAATAACAAATATGTACGGTGTTTTTTTTTAAACTATTAAATAAGTGATTAGTTTTAATTAGAATGCACTTAAAATTGAGATTATTACAAAATAGTTTCTTATAATTTGTTTGATAAAAAATAAAAAATATAAAAGAATAGGAATTTAATTAAGATTAAAAATGTGAACTTTGTTTATCGTTACAATTTTCTGGTGCGACGCCGGATAAGTAACGCGGTTGTGTCTAGTATATTATCTATTGTGTTGATATTTTATGTATATTATATTTTTCCTTTTTTAAAGAATTTTGATTTATAATTACTTAAATGTCTAAATTAAAATAAAATGTATTCCTCTCTATAACAATAAAAAAAAAATTATATAAAAATTGTTTACTATGCCATCTGAAGAAACGATCGAGGAAGCAGATTGTTGAAATAAATTTATGATGGATTACATCTGTTGAGTTTTACTTGATATATATATATATATATATATATATATATATATATATATATAGGCAGCATTTCTTCGTTAATGCAAATTTCATTAAACATAATAGACATTTTATGCCTACATATTCTCTTTTGGATCCGTTCGAATTCCCGTATTACTTTTATTGTATTCTGGGGGAATTGATTTATGTATTGTCCATAGTTGCATGTATCCCTAGTAAGTCGGGCAGAAAGTACTAGGGATACATGCAACTATGGACAATACATAAATCAATTCCCCCAGAATACAATAAAAGTAATACGGGAATTCGAACGGATCCAAAAGAAAATATGTAGACATAAAATGTCTATTATGTTTAATGAAATTTGCATATATATATATATATATATATATATATATATATATAATGATAATAAGTAAATATATATAAGTTTTTACATATATTTAATAGCATAGATGCTTGTCTACGACCACAGGTTTCATGCCATTCTATAAATGACAGTCATCAGGGAGAGAACCTTTACTTATTATTAGATAATAGCTCCCGATGAGGCTCCTGGAGGGGTGATTTCAATACTAGTGCGATCTATTAGACGAAACGCACGAAGTGGTTGGTGACTTGACAGATGAACAGATTAAAACATTACTGTACCTTAAATACAGACGTGTATTTCTTATTCAGATTTCATTATATATATATATATATATATATATATATATATATATATATATATATATATTGTCATCCACAGACTGTTTCGTTCTATCAGAACTCTTCAGTTTGGCAAGACACGCAGGACGCTCGAAGCTGGGATCGCAACCCGTCCAACTTTACGTTAGACTAAGTCTCAGACCTCTCGGCCAACAAGAGTACCACGTTGGCTAAGGGAATTTTTAAGGTATTTATTTAGCAACAGCAGCTGCAGCCGTTTGTTTACATTTTCATACCCTATCGGCTACCAGAGTGCTCAATTCTTTCGAAGAGCTTTGCATCGGCTACCAGAGTGCTCAACCCCCATGGGGGGCGTATATATTGTCATATATATATATATATATATATATATATATGTGTGTGTGTGAGTAAAATCTAATAAAACACTAATGAATTAAAATACAACAAAAAATTTCACGCTTATTAGTAGAAATAGAACTCTCTACCTGGTAGGAATATAATGCAGGATCTAGAAGTTGCAGGATGTTTTTGAAAGAGAAGCTGTGCATGGTCCGATTTTCTGAGCAGAGTTGATTGTTGAATGAGAGATCTGAATGTAGATAAGAAAATAAGTGTTTGCAATGATAACTATCATTTGAATGATTATCAAAGCAGGGGAAGGTGATGTTATATATATGTGGAAAAGGAGATATAGATCAGATTATGCCCACATGCATATACATGCAGCTCGTAGAGTTTCTGTTACCTGAGGATCATTATTCATCATAAAACTTTTAGTTACAATTCTATTCGTTTATGTTTTAATAGGATTACTGAGAACTTTTTCTAAAAAGACTGCAGGTCTGTAACTTATAAACATATATATATATATATATATATATATAGTGGGTTTCGATCCCAGCTTGAAGCATCTTACGTGTCAACCCATTCTGATAGGTTGTGATGCAACGAAACTGCCTGTCTGATACATATGCGTTAAAATACCTTAAATATCCAATTGGTGTAAAGTCAGCCGGGTCTGATTCCAGATTAAAGCATCTAACGTGTCTAGCAACATTGATGAGTTGTAATTCAACGAAACACTCAATGGATGTCAATATATATGCAATACGTTTTACATAAAAAAACCCATCTAAATTCATCTCATTCTATTTCTCTATCTATTTATCCATCGATCTCAGTTCGTATTCGGATCTAAATAAGCTATATTTGGACTGTGATCATTTTTCTAAATATGGTTTATCATAGAAAAGTTTTGTTTAAATATTCTCGTTTATATAAAGAATAATTGATAACAATGTAATCCAATTAGAAGGAGATATTTATTGTGAAGCCAAGTCGACAATATAGCATTTCGGTTCTAATGAACCATCATCAGGACACGGAGTGGAGGAATGGGTTTGGATCTTGTTAGTCAATAAGACAGAATTTCTTATCTTCACACAATAAATGTATGTTAACTTGTGAAGAAACAGTCTAAAATATTCTTCCCAAGCTAAATACTTGGGAAGAATATTTTAATACGTTATAGCTTTTGAATTAAGAGAAAGGTGTCATGTATTGTTTTGTTTTTCTATATTATTTACCTTAAGAATTAAATTCATACTCTTAAGTCTTTATGAGTTAGCAATCAATTAAAATGAATGTCAACGGTTCAGCAATTTTCGATCATATATTCAGAGGTTGAATGTTCTTCTATTTGATTTTGATTTCTTTGTTCATCGCCATGACATTGATTATTTCTATTCTTTTTTTCTTTTTGCTATTGATCTTATAATGCATTCTATAATGTACTTTCTGAAAACCAACTCGACAGCCATGATTTTCTACAAATAAAAATGATCAGCTTAAATTTAGTAAAATTTGATAATGATGCCATTTGTAAAATTTAATGAAAAATTAATCAGCTTGTTTCTGAAAATTCAATGCAAAATATATTTCCATAATAATTACGTTGATTTTCTGAAATATTTAGAATTTGTAAATAGAATATAAAACTAAGCAAACAATTCAAATAATAAAATCCCGCAAGTGCGGTTTCAGTTTATCATCTTAATGGCATATCAACCTTTCTGGTTTACTTAATGTCAAAGTCGTCTTTGTGGAAGAACTGCTGTGATACTATGTAACCTATAGCTGGGATTAATGGGAGTATTAGTCCAAAAGTGGACGTAATAGCGCGACTGGAATTCGAACTCACTCTCTACAGTGTTGCAGTCCAGTACGTTAGCCACTACACCATGAGTATTTCCACTGTCGATAGTCACAGAATAATTGCTTTCTTCCACCATTTTTCACTGCATAAGTATGATATTTTGTTCTGGATAATAAAAATAGATTTTATGGAATAAACAGAAAAAATGTTATTTACAATTTTAACAATTCTGAACAATTTCAGTGAAATAAAGGGAGCGTAGTCGAGAGAGTTTATTTGGGACAGGTGCCGCAGCAAAGTCATGATGATAAGACTCGGGTGCTAAGAATGAATACATTTCTTTGCAAATTTCGTCTGCAGACATTTATTTAAAAAAAGAATCTTTATAAATATGGATTAGTAGGCTTCCAATGTCGATGAGGTTTAGAATATGCCGAATTCAACCCATGCAGAAGGATAAGACCCCAATCTAAAAAAGATGTCCTAAATGAATTCAAACTGAATCCAAGAGTAAGACTCTAGTTTTTAAACTTCGGGGAGGGTGAGTTATCCCGATCGTTGCTAAAATATCCAGGCGGACTCTGACTGGGAGTGGTCAAACCTATTTATGTTGCATCCATTGAGCAAACAGGAATATTTGGAATTGATTAATATAAAAAAACTGAAATACTTGAAATGATATAAATGCATGCAACTGTTTTGTATTAAGAATAGTTAATTGAAGTTCTAATTATTATTAGTTACTTGAAAAAAAGGGTGGGGGTGTCCTCGTGGTGTAATGGTTAAAGTGATGGACTGCGGAATCGGAGTACGCGAGTTCGTACTCCAGTCGCGCTATTACGTTCACTTTCGGGCAAATACACTTGGGAAAGGCATGAACCTCCTTATCCTCCCAGCTATGGGTTAAATAGTACCACTACTGTTTTTCTAGGAGAATAGCTTTAGCATTAAATAACCTACAAAGGTTGATATGCCATGAAACAAAGAAAGAAACCATTGAAAAAAAAAGAGGGACTGAAATTTCGTAAAAGCAAAAAAAGGAACCATGTCTTCTTTTCATTTCTCCCTCTCCTACTTTTGCTCTTTTTTCTCTCTCTTTTCTCTCTCTCTCTCTCTCTCTCTCTCCTCTCCTTCCATTCACCACAGTCGGGTGGGGCTGTAGAATATGTCAACGACATCTTTGGAGAGCAACAAGAAACCCCAACGAGTATCCTCGTTATAACATTAAACCATCTGGAGCTTCAGGTAATGTGGGGTTCACTTTTATTGCAATTACTCCCAAGTCCACTCTGACCTGGATTAGTAATACCTATTAGGTTGCCATCTATGGGTCAAATAGAAATATTTAATCATTTTCTGAATTTGAAACTATTTCATTGTGTGCAAATAGATAATGACGTTAAATTTAATTATAAGTATTACACAGCATGTGTTAAAACCAATCAACTGTGTGTAAACAAAATTATTAGTGTTGAATAGCAATACTTGAAACCATTTAACCGTGTGCAAACAAATGAGCCTCGTGTAAAACTTGTTATCAACGAACTATTCGTTTACAAATGTTATATATTTGATATATCAGTATAAATAGAATTCGGCATTACATAACCTTCAAGGGTTGATATGCCATTAAAGTCCAACCAACCAACCAGCCAACATCTTCTAGTGCACTCTCTTTTCATTTCCTCTTTTTATGCCTTATAATTATTCTAATTATTCATGACTTTAAATGTCTTCTAATTAGCTATCTTCTTTCTATTCCTCTCTCTCTTTCTGTTAGTCTTTCACCTCCTTCCATTTCTCCCTCCTCTTTCTATTCCTCTTTCTGTTCTAATTTCTTTTCATTTTCTCTTCTTTTTATTCCTCTCTCTCTCTCTCTCTTTCTATTGTCTTTCATCTCCTTTCATTTCTCCCTCCTCTTTCTATTCCTCTTTCTGTTCTTCTTACTTTCTTTTCATTTTCTCTCTTCTTCCATTCCCCTCTCCTCTTCCAATTCTCTCTCTTCTTTCCACTTCTATCTCCATTCATTCTTCTACTTCTTACCCTCATTCTATTTTTCACTCTTATCGTTCCATTTCACTCCCCTCTTTCCCTTTCCTTTCTTCTCAATTCAAGGATATAGGTAGGTAGGTAGGTACAAAAGAAATAATTTTATCATGTTTGCGTCAGTAGAATTATTTCAATACTAGAATACACCCGTCAATAATGACGGTTGAATTTTATATAAAATATCCTTTTTATTATACGAATTAAAAAGATTTCAGAATCTAACAAGAATAAATCAATAAATGAAAAGTATCTTGTATGTTATTGTAATAAAAAAGCTCAACTTTCATGTAGCGAACTTAGAATTATTTGAAAAATTAAATTGTGTCGTTAATAAATGGAGGCTCTCTCACTTTCTCTCTCTTTCTTTCTTTCTCTCTCTCTTTCTCTCTCTCTCTCTCTCTCTCTCTCTCTCTCTCTCTCTCTTCCTTGTTGCTATCAATGTAGATTCAAAGAGACGAACCCAACAACTGAAGAAACTGTTCCGTTATGACGTCAGTCTGATTTCTCGACACCTTTTCTGCTTTCTTTTACTTTCTCTTTCGATGTGGCAAGCTACAAATCACATGATTCTTTCTTTCTTTCTTTCTTTCTTTCTTTCTTTCTTTCTTTCTTTCTTTTATTTCGTTCTTTGTTTTTTCCTTTAATTTTTTTCTTTAAAGATTACAAAAAAAAAACAAAAACGGTAGAGATATGACCTTCCGTTTTTTCTTTCTTTCTTTCTTTAAAGATTATAACAAAAGATGTCAGAGATTCTTTCTTTCTTTCTTTCTTTCTTTCTTTCTTTTATTTCGTTCTTTATTTTTCACTTTAATTTTTTTCTCAAAAGATTACAAAAAAAAAAAAAAAAAACTATGGTAGAGATTTGACCTTTCTTTCTTTCTTTCTTTCTTTTAGTTCTCAAGTCAGCCGGCTGTTACGACTGCTGACTTAGCAGTTTGTCTCTTTTCTTTTCTTTTCTCTTTCAATGTGGCCAGCTACAAATCACATGATTCTTTCTTTCTTTCTTTCTTTCTTTCTTTCTTTCTTTTTTATTATGTATACAGACACACAGATGTACACACAGAACGTAACACTTGTGTTTTATATTATAAGGAGAATATTTATAAGAATGAAAAAGCCTTGTATTTTCGTTGTGATGTGAGCTTTCATGGAACAGGTATTTGATGAGGGGCAAGTTAGTTGACGTGATAAAGTTATTATTGCCGTTGTTTATCCAATGTATAAGAAACATTTATCCTTTGTGTTGGTCCCCTGCTAAAAGTTGATATTTTAGTTATTAGTGTTGCTATATAAAAACACGAAAAAAAAAAAAACAAAACACGAAAGTAAAACTCCGCTCCCCGGATGGAGACACAGACTACTTTGACAATATAGCAGGTGTGTTACAAGGAGATACATTAGCCCCATACCTGTTTATTATCTGCCTAGACTACGTGCTTAGAACGTCAATAGGTTTAATGAAAGAAAACGCTTTTAAGCTGGCACAGGAAAGAAGCAGAAGATACCCTGCACAAACTTTTACGGACGCAGACTACGTCAATGACATAGCGCTTCTAGCAAATACACCCGTCCAAGCCGAATCCCTGCTACATAGTCTAGAACGAGCTGCAGGTGGCATAGGCCTCCATGGCAACATAGATAAAACAGAATATATATGCTTTAATCAAAGAGGTGACATCTCCAAACTAAAGGGTGCGCCTTTGAAACTAGTGGACAAGTTCACCAACCTCGGAAGCAGCGTCTCATCAACCGAGAATGACATCAACACGTGACTATCATGGACAGTTAGGCTATCGGTCATATGAAAGACAGACCTGACCGATAAAATAAAACGCAGTCTTTTCCAAGAAGCGGTCGTGACAATAATGCTATATGGATGCACCACATGGACGCTAAGTAAAAATATGGAGAAAAAGCTTGATGACAATTACACAAGAATGATGCGAGCAAGACTGAACAAGTCCTGGAGCCAACACCCCACAAAACAGCAAATATACGGCCACCTACCACCCATCACGAAAACTATCAAAGTTAGACGAACCAGACATGCGGGATACTGCTGGAGAAGTAAGGGTTAACTCATAAGCATTATACTCCTGTAGACCCCTTCACATGGACGAGCAATGGTAGGACGACAAGCTAGAATCTATATACAGCAGCTCTATGCCGATACAGGATGTAGCCTTGAAGACCTATTTGAAGCGATGGACGATAGAGATGAGTGGTGAGAAAGGGTCAGGGAGATCTGCGCTGTCAGCGCGGCATGATGATAATGATGATGATATAATAGCGTAAAAATTAGTCCGGATAAAAAATTTGTCCTTGATTAATGACTGTCACTCCAAGTTTCACGCCTTAAAATCAGCAAGGAAATTAATTGCAATTCATCTATTTACCAACCCCTCCGTACAAGTAGGATATGACACAAGGTCAATTTTTAAGCGAGATTTAACTGGCTTTAATTCAGTATTTTTCTTCTCTTAGATAGGTTGCCATAATAAGAGCTCAGTCTGTACTGCTATTTATTTAAAGCTGAAGGAAGAACAATTAGATTCATAACTTTCCCGAGGGTATCAGCGCTTTATGAAATGCAAACAGTTTCGTCGAGGATTGAACTCAGTTCGCTGTATCCGTATCCTACGGCGATAAGAATTAAACCAAAAAGCAAATTAAATGTAATTTATGAGTCCAATCTTTCCCGATGTCTATGTAACCTTGCCATAATAAACAAACCAAGTCTTTATTCTTGGTTGTTTTTCTTTCTTTCACATTCGCGTGAGAAAAAAACGTCTGCTTTTTAATTTGAAAGACACAACAAATCTCGACGGTAAAGGCAAAATGAGAATATGGGTCTTGGCAAAGGAATCGGTTTATTTAATTTAATTTTAACATTTTCTGTATGTGTGTGTGGTGGGGTGTCCTGCGTTCAATGACAGGGTCTTTGAAGTTGATGCACAAAGCTGCAGTCAGACTAGCAGTCGCGAATTATATGTAAACCACAAAGATTTGACACAAATGATTGGAACATCAAACCGCATAGGATTGTCTTTGATTTTATTTTACATATTTATATCGATTTCTCATCGATAACGAAGTCTGAAAACAACATAAGAGAGGGTGTTTTTGATAACCTGTTCCATTTCGTGTCATATCTCAGTGAAAATGGGACTTATTTGGCAACGGCCATCTCCTTGATAAATAATATGTGTAGGACAGGGTTTATATAAATAATGCCAGCAACAAAGAACGATCAATGACCTGAAGTACACCCCAATACATACATACATACATACATACATGCATACATACATACATATCTATCTATCAATCTATCTATCTATGTCACAACTCTTATCTATGTAATTTAAGGCGTCATCGAGTACAGAGCCTGGTAACGACGTTTGACCCCAAGGTCAGACACCTTCTGTACTGTAGAACCCTTGAAACAAACCCAAATAACCTGGAAAAGAAACTGGGGAACTAGTTGGTTGATATATATATATATAAAGGATTCGGCATAAAAAGAACTACAAGGGTTGAGATGCCATAAAACTCTCGATGAGTTTTATGGCATATCAACCCTTGTAGGTTTTTTTTGGCAAACCCTTTATATATACACACACACACACATATATATATATATACGTGTGTGTGTGTGTGTGTGTGTGTGTATGTATGTGCGTGTGTGATTCGTAAAAGAATAGGTAGTAGACAACGTTTTTTTATCAGGCCAGAGCACATTTGTTAGCACATAGTTAAGTAGTTTCAAGTTTTTGCTTTCTATTTTTTGGACACGGTTAAATTATTTCAAGTATTGCTATCCAGTACTAATTCCATTTAACATCATCATTTGCTTGTACGCAGTTAAACAGTTTCAAGTTTAGAAAATGATTACATACTTCAATGTGATCCATAGATAAGACCCTAACTGTACTTTTTCTCCAGGTTAGCGTGCACCTGGGAGTAATGATCAGGGAAAGGTACAACACATTTCCCCATGCTCTAGAATTGAATCCTCACCATCATATTGTTTAGTATCATATCAAATACACTCGCCGGGGAGTGGTCTGACCACTCGCATGAAAGTAGTCAGCGTATTTTACAGCTTGAGCGAAGTGGGCTGTGGTAACTAGGAATCCAAAGAGGAATTGGGATTGTCTGGGCTATTGAAATCAGCTAGAATACTCTGAGAAGTCCTGGAGATCTGTGGAGACAACCTATCACGCGGACTTGACAGAAAACCACGAGTTATCACTGGTGTGAAAAGCTTGAGAATACTAATATCATTAATATAGTGGTGCAATAGTTTTTACAAATTCATATAAGTTTGAGTAAAGACCTGTAAAAAAGGAGATACAAACGGGTCACCTAATCTCAGCCAGACGACCAGACCTAGTGAAAGTCCACAGAAAAAAATAAAAAAGAGAATCTGCCAAATAGTGGACGTTGACGTTTCAGCTGATCACAGGGTTAAACTGTAAGAAAGTGAAAATAAATATAAGTACCTGGATCTTGCTAGAGGACAGAAAAAATATGCAACAAGAAAGTGACGGTGATATTAACTGTAGTTGGTGCGCACAGTACTGTCACTAAGAGATTGATAATGGGATAAGAGGACCATCCAAACGAAAGCATTATTAAGATCGGTCCGAATACTGAGAAGAGTCCTGGTGATTGAGCAGACTGGCTGGCACCTAAATTCCTGTGGAAGACCTCTCAAAGGAATAGCAATAATAAATATAATCGCATCGTTTTGTAGATCTGCATGAATATTTATAAGTTTTCAAGAGACTGATGGTCACTCGAACTTCAGAGAATAACCACCATTGGGGTTGAAAACTCGCATACAACAACAACAACAATAACAACAGCAATAATAATAATAATAATAAAGCATGTTCCATGGAGATGCGCTGTCACTATGACTATTTGCTATAGCGATGATGCTACTCAGTCACATACAAAGAAAATTAACAGAAGACTACAAATTTACAAAGAAAAGACTTACCACTTAATATACATAGACGACATCGAGCTGTCTGCAAAAAAGAAAAACAATTTGAGACACTAATACAAACGATAAGAATTTAAAGTCAGGGTTGAAATTCGGCAATGAAAAATATGCTATGCTAATAATGACGAGCGGAAAAAAGAAAAGTAACGGAAGGAATAGAACTTCCAAATCACAAAAGAAACAGAATGTAGGTAGGAAAGGAAAATTACAAGTAAGTTAAGTGAGTAAAGTTGGCGACCTCAGTCGAGGGGATGGCGAAGGCTCTCCTTTCAACAGCTACTACACTTTACTCTTTGATCCGTACCTTATAATGCTGAGTGTTAAGCAAGGCGGCATCAAGTAGTATTTTTTGAGTCTTTGGTATAACTCGACGTAGAACTGAAATCCATTCTGTGACACCATCAAACAAGTGGAGATAGAAGAAAAAATTAATAGAGAGAATCTCTGGTGAATGAGAAAACTACTCGAAACCAAGCTATGTAGAGAGAATCTCATCAAAGGGATAAACAACTGGGCTGTCCCTGTTGTAAGATAATCGAGACCATTCTTGAAATGGACGAGCAAAGAATTTCAACATATGGACCAGAAAACAAGAACGATAATGAAGATACATAAGGTCTTATATCCGAGAGATGACAAAGACGGACTTACGTGTCAAGAAATAAGGAGGAAGAGGACTAACCAACATTGAAGATAACGTGGATGAATCAGTACGAGGACTCGAAGACTAGATAAAAAGGCAAAGAAAGACTAATTACATCGACTAGAAACAGCATAGGCAACATAAAGATCACTAGAACAACGATAACTCGGGAATAAAAATGAGAAGAAAAACAACTGTATGGATATTACAAGCAACAAACTAGTAAAAATCTCACACGAGAAGAAGGGGAAACTTAATAGAGAAAGTGAATCTCCACTAATAGCAGCACGAAACAACACTATACGGACCAGCAAGTTAGTGTAATACGGTCATAAGACTTGGCACCACTATGTGGAGAAGATGGTACATGTACAAAGTAGAATCTGCCCTGGAAAATGAGACACGCAAAATTCTATGAGATTTTGAGATACAAACAGATCCCGTAATCCCAACCAGTAGACCAAACGTGATAGTTAACAAAAAAAGAAAAAGAAAGAAAGAATTGTGAATTTTGGTGTCCCGGTGGACTGCTGTCTGAAAATCAAAGACAAAGAAAAGAGTAACAAATACTTGGCCCTTGCAAGAGAACTAAAACAAAAAAAAAAAAACATCAAAAATATGGAACATTAAGATAACGGTGTTACCAATTGTAATTGGTGCGCTTAGAACGGTCAATTAAGGTTCAGTATGGAGGTTAGAGGAGTTAATAATTGTAGAATGAGTCAAGATCATCCAAACTACAGAATTGTTAAGGTCGGCCAGAACACTGAAAAGAGTCCTCCAGGACTGAGGGGACTTATTGTCACCCAGACTCTAGGTAAAGACCATCACCTAATGCTGGTGTGTTAAAGGAATAATAATAATAATAATCGCATCGCTGTTGAAATCTAGAATACTTAGAAGTGTCCCAGAGATCTTAACTGTCACTCAGATTTTAGTGAACAACCACAGCTGGTGTAGAAAAATGGCAGATAACAGCAACAGCAGCAACAACAACAGCAATAATAATAATAATAATAATAATAATGATAATAATAATGTAGTCTTTAACAGCATTACAGTAAAACTCACGAAATTTCTGAACTTGTTAAAAATGAAGAACAAAGTAAAAGTAAAAAAGTTGGCGACTGTAGTCAAGGGTGACCCGAAGGATTGCTTTTCAATAGCTACACTTTTCCCTGGATTGTTCTACTTTACCCTTGATCTCTACCTTATAATGCCGAGTGTTAAGCAAGGAGGCATCAAGTACCATTTTTGAGTCTTTGGTGTAACTCGACGTGTGATTGAACCCCGGTCTCGCGAGCTATTGGCTAACGCTCTACCTATTAGACCGATGGGCCGGTTATAGCCCATGGGCCGGTCAAGAATGAATAATAGTCGGATAGAATTTCAGGTATGATAGTTGAAGCGTGTCATTGAAATCTTCCATGCAAAGAAAGAACAAACAAACAAACAAACTGCAAAAAAAAAAAAAAAAAAAAAAGGAACGAAAAAATCACTCACTGACATCCATCGACGCCCCGTGAACTTTTACGGAAGATAAGACCACAATGTGAGTGACAAGTCAGATTAAACACACAATGAAGAGCACCGATAATAAAGCCTTTGTCATTGACACTAATTGAAGGTGTCCCAGCAGTGCCTCACGATATCGCTATGCTTTGTTTGTTTTTTATCATATTGCCGTAGTTTCAAACCCAAGCAGATGCAGCCTTGCTTGATTTTAGAGAGACTTAATGTTTCCGTTTTTTTTTTTTCTGGTGGTGGTAAACAGAGACGTACAAACGTTGAATTGGCAAGAAAACCTCTGGCCTCAATAGGAAATATACTGGTTGTCTGGCCCTTTATTAAACATTAAACATTCAAAATATATCTAATATAAATAAATCATGAGAACAGTCGATTTCGATTATCAGAAAGACATTTTCGCTGTTTTCGTTAAAAAAAAAGAAATTATTTTCGAGATATCTCTGTTTAGTTTTCTGACCTGGTGATATTATTCCATCTTCAGATTGTGGGAACGTATCCCATGTTTTTGTGAGGTGGCAGCAATTGCATGATCTTTTCTAGGTGTCACTTGTCTTATGGGTTGTCATGTAAACTTTACTTGAAGTATTTATAGGTTTGTCTGTTTGTTTGTGTTTTACAGCATAACAAACTTTGTAGGTAATTTAATGCCAAATCTATTTTCATACAAATAAGCAGTTCAATTTCAAACAATTCTGTTTTGCATAAGTACACAGTTTAATTGTCAAAAACATTTCTATTTCAAACAGTTCAGTGTAGCATACAAAACAGTTCTATTTCAAACAATACAGTTTAGCATAAGTTCGTTGTTTAAATGTGAAAACAGTTCCATTACAAGCAATTTAATTTAGCGTAAGTACACTGTTTAGTTGTATTTGACTCATATATAGGATCCTATCAGGTGATACCACTTCGGGCCAGAGTGGACCTTGGAGCGATGTAGGGGTACTCCGCTTTTCCCAAAGCTCCAGCATTACTGAAACCTCATCATCAGATCGTTTAGTGTCATATCCAGAACACTCATTGGGTGGGTCTTACCCCTCCACCGAGAAACAGTCGGTGTACTCTATAACCCCAGCCGACTGGGCAAGTATTCATAAGAGAATATTATATATACATGCTACTGCAATAACCTCTCCCACTAAAGAAAAAAAAAAAAAACATAACAAAAGACCCCCACCAAAAAAAAAACAAACAAACCAAAAAACAAAAAAACAAAAAGAAACGAAAAGAAAAACAGATTAAAAAAATAGTTTTGCCGCTAACAAAGCCCCCACCAAATTTAAAGCCCTCCCACCCCCAAAAAGACAACAAAAAAAAAAAAAGAAAAGAAGAGAAAAACAAATAAAAAATAGTTTTGTGACTAACAAAGCCTTCATCAAATTTAAAGCCCTCCCCCACAAAACAACAACAACAAAAAGAAAAGAAAAGAAAAGAAAAACAAATAAAAATAGATTTGTGAATAACAAAGCCTTCATCAAATGTAAAGCACTCTCCAACAAAAAAACAACAACAAAAAAAAAAGAAAAGAAAAGAAAAACAAATAAAAAAATAGGTTTGTGACTAACAGAGCCTTCATTAAATTTAAAGCACTCCCCACAAAAAAGCAACAACAAAAAGAAAAGAAAAGAAAAGAAAAGGAAAACGAATAAAAAAAATAGTTTTGTGATTAACAAAGCCTTCATCAAATTTAAAGCCCTCCTCCACAAAGAAAAAAACAACAACAAAAAGAAAAGAAAAAAAAGGAAAACAAATAAAAATAGTTTTGTGACTAACAAAGCCTTCATCAAATTTAAAGCCCTCCCCCACAAAAAACCAACAACAAAAGAAAAGAAAAGAAAAGAAAACAAATAAAAAAATAGTTTTGTGACTAACAAAGCCTTCATCAAATTTAAAGCCCCCCCCCAACAAAATAACAACAAAAAAAGAAAAGAAAAGAAAAACAAATAAAAAAATAGCTTTGTGACTAACAAAGCCTTCATCAAATTGAAAGCCCTTCCCCACAAAAAGACAACAACAACAAAAAAAAAAAAAAGAAGAGAAAAGAAAAAAAGATTAGAAAATAGTTTTGTGACTAACAAAACTTTCATCAATTTTATAGAACCTCTCCTCACAAAAAAAAAAAAAGCAAACAAAAAAAACTGAAAAGAAAAACAAATGAAAAAGTATAGTTTCGTGGCTAACAAAACCTTCATCAAATGAACAATATGGATTCTCACCCTAATATATAGTTCTTAGATTCTTGACCTGATGAAGCTTTTTTGACTGCACAGCTCTTTTTTTTTTTTTTTTAAAGTAAAATGCATATGAAATATTATTTAGTAAATATTTCAGGTAATTTTCAAATGTTACTAAGAAAGCTTATTGATCACTGAAAAAGACTGCGCATTTTTTTTCACAGTTCAAAGAAATAAAATACATGCATATAATACTCGGGTATATACCTACAGAACCTCTGTATTGTGAGCAGTATGCAATACAAAATCAATTTTTAAAGAAAATTTAACAGGTTTGAATTCAGAATTTTCCTTCGTCTAGACTGGTTGCCATACCAGTTAAAGAACTCTTTCTGCCCTACTACTTACTCATAGAATATTAGTTGGATTCATATCTTTTTAGCGGACAATGACGTAAATGACTGAATAAGACTCCAATAAATTTCATTTCTTTAAATCGAGAGAAAAGTTTGCAAAAAAGCAGAAGTTAGTCTTTTCTTGTAAGCAAAGATAGTTAAGTCAGAGTGCAGATATTTTTAATAGAGATAGTTCAGATTCGTGAATGAAATATAATAGTTATTATGCGCCCAATCTAAAGGGGTGTATTTTGTGCGTGTAAAAGATGTATGATTGAATATGTCACAGTGTGAGAGAGAAAATGTATTTATGCCTTAAAAGTATATGTGGCTGTTGCTGGAATTGTTTTATCTGCAGAGGATAGATCGAATAGTTGTACGAATATTTTTAACGCTACAAAAATCTAAACAAACAATCTCGTTCAGTTTTAAGGTAATTAAGCAATGTTTAAATTGATGCATTCTTGAAAATAAAGAATTTAAAATATTCACACACACCAAATAAATAAAGGAATGAATGAATAAACCCAACGGTTGAGTAGATATCGAATAAATTCTACACCTACAGTAGAAGTTTTTATTTATTCGCTCATTCATACAATTTAGGTATGCTCGAAATTACGTAAAAAGGTCGATGATTCTAATTGGTTGAGGAAATATATTTTTGATATTCTTTGATAGAAAAGATCTTTTAAATTATTTTGGGTTTTGATCCTTTAAATTTTTCGTGTTAAATCAAATATTGTCGTCTGGGAAGTTTTCAAAAGCACAAACTGGTTATCAAATGCAAAACTACAGATATAAAGGTTACAGCTTCTGGGGCCTATTTTATGTAGTAAAATTGACATTTTTTTAGTATGAAAATCAGTTGAGTTTCCACACTATTCCCCAGGATATTAGCGCTGTGTGAAATGCAAACAGCCTCATTCGGGATTTGAACTCGTCTCACCGTGTTCGTTTCTTACGACGATAATCGCAACACTACAAACGCTATGTTGGAGTGGAATAACAGTAAGCCATAAGACAATAAAAATATCTCAATAAAATTGATCACCTCTGACGATAATGGCATAAATTTCATACCAAGAGTCAGGAGTTCCTGACATTAAACAGGATTCCTTTGATTATCGATACTTGTATGAAGTTTTAAAAAGATGTTCCGACTAAATATATATTTAGGGTGCAGAAGCAAAATTAGGAATATTCTAGTATAAAAATAAACGACTCCATTATAAAACAAGATTAATTCTAATTTAAAAAAATGAATAAAAAAAAGAAAGAAGTTAGACACAAAACAGTAAATTTACTCAATATGGCCACCATCTTTTTTAATTATTGAATCAACATGCCTTCTAAATGATTTGTATGCCTTCAAAACAAATTCTTCAGGCATTTTATTCCATTCCTCCTCAATAGCAGTCTTAAGCGAACCAATGTTTGGATTGGAAGTTGCATTTTCTTTTGGTTTTCCAAAACGCCTCATATGACGTAATCAGGGGGGGGTTAGATCTGAACTTTAATCTTGTTTAATTGCTGTCCTCACAGTTTTTTTTAGGACTCAATTATTTAACGTGCTTTCTTATTAACGTTGTGGGGTCCTTCTTAATCGCCATAGCGAGACCAGTTAAAACGTTTTTTCGTTTTTTTGTTTAATCCTCCCCCCACCTTATAACACAGTTTCCGTTATGTTTAATTATTTTAATTACCCGGTTTGGTTCGGCCGCAAGTTTTTCAGTTAGCTGTAAAGTTAGCTAAAATCTTTTAGCAGAAATGTAAGTCAAACTGGTAAGTTTAAGCGAATACGTAACGATCAACATAGGAAGGCCAAAATGTAAACAAAATGGATTCATATCTTTTCTGTGACAAGTTTGATTGGGGAAATGAAAACAGTGATTTTGGGACACGCGAGAGATGACGCAATAATTTAGCAAGATAACATCACCCTACCGATATCCTGAATCAAAATATATAAAAATTTGCGAATTTAAAAAAAAGTTTAGTTAGAAGTTTGCGTTCAGAGAGTTCGATCGGGCTGGATGGGGCGTGTCTCTTCGTGTCTGTTCATAGACCCTTACTGATTTTCTTTCTTTCTCGTGCTACTGTATGCATGCTGAAGATCAAACAATAAATAATTGTTAATTGTTGACGATTAATTCTTTTTGTTTTTGAATTGCCAATACCGAGGCAACTTTGTCCCAACGTATCACCCCAACCGTCAGAAGTTCCGGATGGATTGTGTTATTCCTCGGCGAGCTCCGAAAATCGACTTGCTTCGTCTAGCGTCGAATCTCAACTCAGTGTTTTTTTCAAATCCCCAAATCCTCAGTTTTGCGCTTCCGGGCATGACGTCATTCACCTCCTCGGTCCAATTTTCTATCTGGGGTTTTTATTGTGACATCTCTGATTGTCACATCCACCCCGTGCGTGCGTGAACACCTGCACTCAATGTGTGCACCTAACTAACCCATGCACTAAGCCGAAAGGTTCTCAGCCTAACTAAACCGAAAGGCAAGATATATAAAACGAAAAATGATAATATGAAAAAATCCCTCTTCAATTATATTACAAAACATTATAATTAAAAAAAATACAAAACATTAAATCAAAATATTAGAATTAATTTCTAATAGAAAAATGTGAAATTTTAATATATAATGATATACGCATACAATATCATAATTATTGTCTACAGACACACACACGGGTACACACAGTGACATATACACATATGCGTGTGAGTATAAAACAAAAATTACTAAAATGCAAAAGCACAATACCAACATTCAACGTTAGAACTTTTAATAGAATAGGCTAACTCCCGGAGCTGACAGCTTTTGCGATAGATCATAACATAGACATAATATGCATAAAAGAACACAGATACCTTGATAGCGAAGATATTAAATATCACGATGCCGGTAATGGATGGACGTTTGTCTCTGCATCTGCAGGGAAAATGGAATAAATACTTCTCGCCTACGGCCTACCGAAAAAAAAAAATTGTCGCAGCCATAATGATGCTAGACTACTTCGACATTGTAGCAGCTGTACTGCAAGGAGACACATTAGCCCCATACCTGTTTATCATCTGCCTAGACTACGTGCCTAGCAAGTCTATTGATAAAATGAAAGAAAATGGTTTCAAGCTAACAAAGGAAAGAAGCAGAAGGTACCCAGCACAAACAATTACGAATACGGACTATGTCGATGGTATGGCACTTCTGGCAAATGTACCCACCCAAGCCGAAACCCTGCTAAAAAGTCTGAAACGAGCAGGAGGTGACATAGGCCTCCATGTCAACACAGATAAAACACAATACATATGCTTTAATTAAAGAGGCGACATCTCAACACTAAAGGGTGGTCTTTTGAAACTGGTGGACAAATTCACCTACTTAAGAAGCAGTGTCTCATCAACCGAGAAAAACATCAACACGCAATTAGCAAAGGCATAGACATTTATCGATAGGCAATCGGTCATATAGAAGTCAGACCTGACCGATAAAATAAAACGCAGTCTTTTCCAAGCAACGGTCGTGTTGATACTGCTATAGAGTTTCATCATTTGGATGTGCCCGTGGTGTAGTCGTTATCGTCGTAGGAAATGAACACGGCGACACGAGTTCAAATCCTTGACGAGACTGATTGCATTTCACATAGCACTAATACCCTTGGGGAAGGTATGAATCCAATTATTCTCCCTCCAGCTATGGGTAAATAGTAGGACAGACTAGGTTCTTCAGCCTTGGTTAGGCAACTAGTCTAGAAGAAGGAAAACTCTGAATTCAAACCTGTTAAACTCCCCTTAAAAATTGACCTTGTGTCATATCCTGCCCGAGCGGAGGGGTTGGGTAAATAGTACCATTTGGACGCTTACTAAACATATGGAGAAAAAGCTTGACGGCAATTACAAAAGAATGCTGCCAGCCAAACTGAATACGTCCTGGAGGCAACCCCCCCCCAAAAAACAGCAAATATACGGTCACCTACTACCCATCTCGAAAACTATCAAAGTTTGACGAACCAAACATGCGGGACACTGCTGGAGAAGTAAGGACGAATTCATAAGTGATATACTCCTGTGGACTCCTTCACATGAACGAGCAGTGGCTGAACGATCACCTAGAACCTATATACAGCAACTCTGTGCCGATACAGGGTGTAGCCCTGAAAACCTACCAGGAGCGAAGAACGATAGAGACGAGTGGTGAGAGAGGGTCAGGGAGATCTGTGCTGGCAGCGCGGCATGATGGTGATATGTGTTATCGTATCTGTAGCTTTTAAAAGTTGGAGCGTTTTAAAGCGACTTTTTATAAAACGATAACCCTGGTTTCATTTTATGTTAATTATAATCATATATGTATACACCTTGAAATACACCCCCTCTCCACACACACACCCACACACACACACATATATATATATATACTAAATGATCACGTAGCGGCAGAACATAAGCCCAAAAGACAACTCCATGTATATGCGTTTATTATACAGAAGAACATAATGAATTAATCTGTATAAAAGAGAAAAAGAGAAAGTGGTTTCACGAAACCGTTTACACAAAATATTACACAAACTAATTCTATATGGACATATTTTGACAAAGTCTACTTTCACATTTCAAAACACTTTCTTCAAGGCTTTGCAACTCATTTCAATTCTTTCGGCAAAGCATTGCCAATTAAAAAAAAATCACCTTTTCCTTTGCTTCTTGGGGATTCACAATAATGTATAAATTAATAGATTTCTCCATATCCATTTTTTCTGGGCCAAATATACTCAAGATTTTCTGTTTTCTGTCTCATAAACATACTAACAGAAAATAAAAAAAAGTAACACCCTGGACAATCATGTCAGTTTTATCCTGTGTAGAGTACTTTTATACCAATGATAGTGTATTGTTACGTAATACAGTATGGTAAATGTTAGAACTACCGTATGTATATCCTGAAATGGAATTTGCTATTGGTACCCTGTTTAGAATTAAATAGAAATTGATTCGATAATTGTCCGTGGACATTTTTTATTTTCTTTGTATCTCGTTTATGTTCATGAACAATGAAAAATGTGTATGATTTTGGTTATTCTTATTATTCTGCGCATGGCAACACTCTGTACAATTCCGTATCTCTGTAGAATTTTTTCTATTGTTCTTTCATATCACTTTTACGATTCTTGTCTGATGATTGTTTTCAAAGATGCAATGAAACTTTAGAGACAGGCATGTGAAATGGTTTGATTTGATTGGGTTTTATTGAAAATCAACCATTGTTGATTATTTAATACCAAATACTGTTAATACATATATATTAAATATATATGATTTGGCTTGGTTTGATTTTATGGCATATCAGCCATTGTAGGTTATTTAATACCAAATACTGTTTATACATATATATTAAATATATATGATTTGGTTTGGTTTGATTTTATGGCATATCAGCCATTGTAGGTTATTTAATGCCAAATCCTCTTTATATATATATATTAAATATATATGATTTGGAAACACGTTGGGCTGAAAATAGTTTTAAACGAGCTAGAGCTCATTTTAATGTTTTTGGACACTGTTAAATGGTTTCAAGTATTTCTATCTAATACAAATAATTCTATTTAATATTAACCCTTTATTTGAGTATTACTATATAATAGTAACAATGTAACTTCAGTATTTTTTGTTTGCACACATTTAAATACAGATTAATATATGACTTGTAAGTGAATACTTTGTAGGCAATTTAATTTTAAATGAGTTCGACCTGATTTTTGGCACACTAGTATTGCTATTGTTTCTACAAAGTTAAATAGTCTCAATTATTGCTAACATTACTATTTCTATTTGCAGACTGTGAAGTTGTTACAAGTATTGCTATTTAACCCTAATTATTCTATTCAACACAATTCATTCATTTCCACATAGTCAAAAAGCTTCTAACATTGCTATGAAATACCAATATTCTAATTTAGGTACATAGTTAAAGAGATTCAAGTATTGCTGTTTAACACTAATAATTCGATTCATCATGACTAATTTCATTTTTAAATGAATTAGAACTAATTTGTTTGCACATGAGTATTGCTGTTTCTATAGTTAAAAGTTTTCACGTATTGCTATTTCACACTAATAATTCTATTCAATATTAATCATTTAATTGCAGATATTGAAGTGGTTACTGTAGAAGTCAAATTACTCACCTGCTAACATGGCTGCTTTCCTGAGTCTTTTTAGAAAAACAAGCCAGCCAAGCTTACCTCATTTATAGGAGAGTTCCTAATGAAGTTGGTGGGTTGGTCCATTTTGCTAGGATGGACCTGCCCAACTCATTTGAATGAGTGGTGTTATTTGGATCTACACCAGTCTACTTGTGTTTCAGACCACTTGCAACTCCACCAATATTCTACACTTTAATTAAACATCAGTCATTTGATTGCAGACTGATAAATGGTCAAACAGTTTTATTTCTGACAAGTCGAGTTAACGTAAGTTTGTTTGTCTGTTTGGGATTTATGGCTTATCAACCTTCGTTGGTTTTTTAATGCCAAATCCATTTTTATACAAATAAACAGATCTATTTCAACAAGCTATTCAGTTTAATCAAACTGTTCTATTTCAAAGAATTTAGTTTAGCATAAGTACACAGCATAGTTCTATTTGACCCATAGATATAATCCTTATCAGGTGCTACCACTCTGGGCCAGAGTGGACCTGGGAGTGATGGCAATGTAGGATTATTCCACATTCTCTAAATCTTCAACATTTCAGCAACCTTACTATCTGGTTGTTTAATGTCATATCCACTCGTTTGGGGGGTGTACCCTTCTGCAGAGAAACCATCGGTGTATTCTACAGACCCGGCCGACTGGACAAGTTCTGCACATAATATAAATGGTCCAACAGTTCCAATTTGATCCATAGGCAGGACTCTATCAGGTGCTACCACTCCAGGTCAGTACCTCTATGCAGGGGTACTTCACATTACCCAGAGCTCCAGGACTGGAGCTTCACTATTAGATTGTTTAGTATCATATCCAGGATACTCTTTGTGGGGGGTCTAACCCCACTGTCAGAAGTGTAGTCGACTGAGCCGGAAGTAAGTGTGTGACGTTTCCCCCTCGGCCCCCCACGTTACATCAACTTCTTCGAACCATTTCACTTCTTGGCCGGCGATCAACTAGTGGTTCCGACAGGGGTATCGCACATTTCTTTACGACTATAAGAAATACAATAGAGGGAGCGGGGGGAAAGAGAACAAACGAACAAGCGAACAATATGCCTGGGGTCAACTCAAAGTGCAAGACAAGGAGTTATGCAACACTCTGAATTTCCTGTGTGCATATGTAGACTAACGCTAGCGTGGATTTCTAGCGAAGCTTCTACAAAGCTAATAGGAATGCCAACCTATCCTGACCGGTCTTCCTCTCTGCTCTGGACCTCATCTCATCCGACTGGTCTCTCTGCTGTCCAGTGTTGACTGCCCTGTCCGTCGTCCGTTGCCAACTGCCTTCTTCGAGTCCCATTGTCCAATTCCCTTCTCGCGTTCCCTTACCCACTTCCGGTCAAACCGAGATCTCGAGTCCAAAACCCTTTGTCTGGTGCCACAAATGAGGTCACCCATATTCGTTTTGTTCTGCTCTACTTCGCCGGCATGTAATCCCTCTTTATCTTTTATCTTTTGTGGAGGTGCCCGTGGTGTAATGGTTATCGTCGTAGGAAATGGACACGGCGACACAAGTTCAAATCCTGGACGAGACTGATTGCATTTCACATAGCACTAATACCCTTGGGAAAGGTATGAATCCAATTATTCTCCCTCCAGCTATGGGTAAATAGTAGGGCAGACTTGGTTCTTCAGCCTTGGTAAGGCAACTAGTCTAGGAGAAGGAAAACTCTGAAATTAAACCTATGAAACTCCGCTTAAAAATTGACCTTGTGTCATATCCTGCCCGAGCGGAGGGGTTGGGTAAATATGGTAATCCCTCTTTATCCTAATTTTATATCCATTGATTGTTCAATTATTGCTATTATTATCTATAATATTGTATACTCACCATACACCAATAAACATCGCCTGTACTGATAAGAAAGCATTCATTATCATTACCATCAGTTGATACTTATATATGAAGGGATACAATAAATTATCTCCCTTAGATGATTTAGATATTCACTTGAAGCCTCGTTGGTTGTTTCAAGAGAGTCTAGAAATCCATTCACCTCCTGATTTCGCATCTGGTATTTGACCACGACAGACATTGTCTCTGACCCTGCCTGGGAAAGATAAAGTCACATGTTTATATTATTTATACTCATCAATTAAGCCTTTTACTATTTTGAACCTCTTCTCTATACTACTTTGTCGTGGGACAATATTTTCAGGGATTCCCTGTGGCTTAGTTGCTAATATGTTGGATTGCGACATCGTATGAAGCGAGTTCGAATTTCAGTCACCCTACTAAATTCACTTTTATTCTAATTCACTTGGGAACTGTATGCATATTGCTTCTAGCTGTTGGTTTGATAATTTTATTACTGTTCTTCTACAAGGATGGCTTTGGAATTAGATAATCAACAAAGGTTGATATTCCATTAAAAAAGAAGAACAATATGTTTATTATTTTACTTATGCGACATGTTTGTGTATTGTTTATTATGTGTACAAAATATCAAATGTTCTTGCATGTATAAATAGGCTTATATTGTATTTCCTTCCGTTGTGTTCAGTCTTTGTATATCATGGATATACTGATGTTAATATTGGTTCTTGGTGTGTAGGAACTCAACTAAATATATTTCCTATCTCCATACATTTCCAACAGGTGTGTGTGTGTGTGTGTGCCTGTAATTTTATGTTCATAGATAAGCATATCTATCTGCGTATATATTGACATTGTGGTTCAGAATGCACCCAGCCACTGCATCATGGTTCACTTGCTCCATTTCCTCGTCTTTTTTTCTATTGCCACTTGTTTTTGCGTCTTTGTATAATTATTTTTCTTTCCTTTCTATGCTGTGAAAATCCCGTTTCTCTCTCGCTTTCTCTCCATCGTCTTGCTTTCACCCTTCCCCTTTCTTTTCCAACTTTCTTTTTCTCACTTTCTTTCTTCCAGCTTTCTCCCTTTCTCTCTCCCCTCCTTTCACTCTATCTCTCTTTTTTTCTCTCCCTCTCCCTTATCCTCCCTATCTGTATATTCCTTTCTCTCAGTCTCTATCTTTCTATCTGTCTGTCTGTCTCTCAGTTAAAAGTTTAGAAGTCGTCTTCAACTTACAAGATTTTCGGTCAGCCGATTTTATTTCCTTCTCTCTTTTTTCCCAATATTTTTCTTTTTTTTTTTTTTTCAGAATCGAAAATTAGTGAACATGAACCAGGTGCAAGGTACGGTTGAGTGACCAGACCGTAATTGATAAACCGGAAGAATTCTTTGAAAGATTTTCTCGCATCTGGAATCGGCTGATTAAAAGGAGCCGGTGGGCTGAGATTAACAGGAATAAATCGAACTTTCCTCAGTCCAATTGCAACCAGAAAACCTACAAAAGATTCGTGAATGCACGCATAAACTCACGACGACGACGACGACGACGACACGTGCACACACAAAAAACATACCCACCCACCTACGCGCACAGACTCACAATGTGAAATAGATTATTAAAAATCGATGCTATGCATTAAAAATTTTGGGGAACAATTTCAAAGATATAAAAAACCGATATTAAGAATAAATAAAAAGAAACATTGACTAAAAAAGGAGATTAAAGAATTGGATAGGAATAATGAAATAAAATATTTGATTTAAAAAGTATATTTTTTGAGAGGAAAAAATTGAAAATCGTTTTGAAAATAAAAAGGTAATAAAAACTATCGGCAGAGCTGATCGATATCCCAACAAAAAGCGAAGAGAAACACTTTTTTGAAAAAAGAAATGTTAAAATTACTGGGTAAGTGATTATAGGCTTCTTGTAAAACAAGAAGCAGAAGATATAGAAGAGTGTTTAAGAAAATCAATTCCTAAAAACAACTACGTATTTAGTTTAAAATTTACAATATCCGAATGATTTCATATATTCGAAATAAGTGTCCTGAGTGTGACACTAAACTGCATCAGTGAAGTTTTTTTTATTCAACGATATTTTGAATTAGATAGGGTCAATAACTGCAAGAGTTTTATATTTAAGCGAGTAAAATCCTGTCCAAATCAGAGGGGTGGGAAACCCCTGTGGTATAGTGGCTAACGTGTTTGACTGTGACATCGTAGTTAGAGAGTTCGTTACCCAGCTATGCTATTATGCTCATTGGGAAAGGTATAAAACTTCTGATTTTCTCAGCTATTCTTCTACAAGGAGAGATTTAGCAATAAATAGCCAACAAAGGTTGATATGCTTTTAAAGATGATAAAGTTAGATTGGGTTATTTGTTCTAATGGCATAACTTTGATGGTTATCTCATGCCAAATTCTATGAACACACACAAATATTATTTTAATGTGAATAGTTTGTAGACAACTTTGTTTTAAATTAATTAGATTTTTATTTGTTTTCACACAGTTAAAGGGTTTCAAATATTATTTAACACCAATAAATCTATTCACTATCAATAATAATCCTAGTAAAAGAGGTGCCCGTGGTGTAGTCGTTATCGTCGTAGGAAATGGACACGGCAACACGAGTTCAAATCCCGAACGAGACTGATTGCATTTCACATGCTACTAATACCCTTGGGAAAGGTATGAATCCAATTATTCTTCCTCCAGCTATGGGTAAATAGTAGGTCAGACTTGGTGAGGCAACTAGTCTAGGAGAAGGAAAAACTCTGAATTCAAACCTGTTAAACCCCGCTCAAAAATTGACCTTGTGTCATATCCTGCCCGAGTGGAGGGTTTGGGTAAATATAAATAATCCCAGTAAAAGATTGAACAAGTATATTTGGTTGTGGTTTGGATTAGTTTTATGGCGTATCAACTATTATAGGTTATTTAATGCCAAATACTCTTTATACATTTATATATTCAATGTATATGATTTGTGAACACATTTTGTTGATAACATTTTAAAACAAACCTAAGTTCGTCTTTAATTGGAATCATTTTGAGATGAGGCTTCTTAATCTGACAATTAATGTTTTTATTTATTGCGGACTTTTTATCCTCATCTTGGTAGGTTTTTTTGTGTTGTTTCTTCTTCATTACGTTTCGGCCAAAATTCACCTCTGGCCTTCTTCAGGTGATTAACCGCGACCTCGGATTGGCGCAGCGGATAGAGGCGTTGAGTCTATACGGTTCCAGGTGAGCATTCTCATAAGATAGAGGCTTCGATTCCTACCAAAACCGGCCAGAGGTTTACTTGGTCAAAAATGTGGTGCGATAGACAACAACCATGGAAGGCAGTAATTACTGGGGATACGGTTACAAGACTCAGCATTCCTATCCGAGGTCGCGGTTAATCACCTGAAGAAGGCCAGAGGTGAAATTTGGCCGAAACGTAATGAAGAAGAAACAACACAAAAAAAAAACCTACCAAGATGAGGACAAAAATTCCGCAATAAATAAAAAATTAATTCTCAAACCTAAGTTCATTTTTCGCAAACAGTTAAATGGTTTCAAGTAGTTTTATGTAATACAAATCATTCTGTTTACTATAAATCATTTGTTTGCATAAAGTTAAATGGTTTTAAGTATTGCTATTTAACAGTAACAATTTAATATCAGTCGTTTGTTTGTACACATATAATTTGATATACACACATGATTCGTAAATGAATACTTTGTTGGTAATTTTAATTTTAAATAAGTTAGAACTGATTTTTTGCACATGACTATTGCTATTAATTTTATTGTTAAATGGTTTCAATTATTTCAATCAAACACTAATAATTCTATTTAGTATTAATCATTTGTTTGCACACTGAGAAGTGGTTACAAGTATTGCAATATAAGATTATTGTTTTCTATTGAACAGTATTCATTCTTTTGCACACATTCAAATGGTTTCCAGCATTACTATGCATCATTAACAATTCAATTAACATCAGTCGTTTGTTTACACAGATAAAGGATCAAACAGTTCTATTTCTAACAATTCAATTTAGCGAAAGTGATTTGCTTTCACTTTGTTTAAATGTCAAGCAGTTCTTTTTTACCCATAGATAGGACACTAAAAAGTACTACCACTCCGAGTCAGAGTGAACGTGAGAATAATGGTAGCGAATAGGTACTCCACATTACCCAAACTCCAAGACAAGAGTCTCATCCTCAGATGCAATTTAATATCATACCTGGGATACATTTAAAAAAAACCAAAAAAACAAAAACAAATCAAAATTATTATCAGAATCACGTAGTGGACAATATTAATCCATATTCCTTTCTTAAAATATATTTGATTATTGTCTTGGGTATAAATTATAAACAGTGTACTGTCTGAAGTAAATAACCGTCGACTTCGCCTTCTGGGAAAAGTGAATCTTGGCTGGTTGGTTGGTTATTTGGGTTTTATGGCATATCAACCTTTGTAGGTCATTAAATACCAAATCCATTTTAATACAAATAATCTGTTCTATTTCAAACAATTCAGTTTAGCATAATTACACAGTTTAATTATCGAAAACATTTCTATTTCAAGCTATTCAGTTTAGACAAACAGTTCTAATTCAAATGGTTCAATTTAGTATAAATATAGATTTTGTTTACACACAGTTAAATGTCAAAACAGTTTTATATTTAGCAATTAAGTTTAGCGTAAGTACAGTTTCAATGTTAAAAACAGTTCCATTTCAAACAACTCAGTTTAGCATAAGTACGCATTTTAAATGTATACTGTTTCATTGTAAAAAAAATTCTATTTCAAGCCATTCAGTTTAGCCAAATTGTTCTAATTCAAACAATTCAGTTTACCATAAGTACGCAGTTTAGTTCTATCTAACATATAGAGAGGGCCCTATCAGGTGCTACTATTCCGGGCCAGAGTGGATCTGGGAGCGATGGCAATGAAGGGGTGCTACGCATTCCCCAAATCTCCAGCATCACTGGAAACTCACCATCAGATTGTTTAGAGTCATAACCAGGACACTCGTTGTGGAGGGCGTCTTACCCCTCTGGAGAGGTGCAATCGGTGTATTCTACACCCCCAGCAGACTAGGCAAAGGGAATCTTGTAGTTACTATAAAAAAACCCGCTTCATATAAACTATGCGAGTCTCCTGAAGGAAAAGGACATTCAGTCAACTTTAGATCCACTGTCAATTTTTTTATTTTTTTAAATTTTCATCATACAACGTGTGATAATACAGTTTCGGTAGCTCAAGACAGTACTGCCACTCCTGGCGCTAGCAAGCAGCTTTTGCCACCGGACTGGGTATCTAAAAGAAATATATATCTATATATACACCAGATCAACTAAAAGCAGGCATTACATTGGACGTTCGTTCATTTTGATTTTTGTGCCGTTTGTGATTTTAAAACGCGTCTACTTTCGGCCGTTGATGTCATAGCAACCGTTTCTTGATTTTGCGTAATCACATGGGAAAGTTGGTTCCGCGTGCATATCATTCATGTTGAAATCCTTTCTATATCTGTCATCTTTCGGTTCGTTTTCCTTCAGTTTTATTTTTTATGCGTTATTGCACAAAAGCACTCGAGACAAACGTCATATATAATTCTGCTGAAAGATGTTATTTGTTGATCAATGGGCCCTCAAGATGGTTGGTGAGTAAAAAGAAAGCTCCTGGTCTAAGTTTGTCCCGGTAGCTATCTGATTACCCTTGGGTCACTAAATTCTTGGCTTGCAAAGAATGTCTCTAGGACGCTGATGCTCAGCAATGGGCTCGTGAATACTGTGGGGGTGAACCTGATTCATAGACCTATCATTCGATTTTCATTCTCCGGCCGGAGAATTACGTTGTTTGCACCAGCGCGCCTTGTGGATTTGTGATCCACGCAAGCTGTTGAATTTTCTGCCGCAATCACAATATCAAACAAGGTTATATAATCCTTATCAACTCGGGACTTGATATTTTCAATTAAGAAGATTCATTTACACGAGTTGAAATGCCGCTAAAACCAATCAATCAATCAATCGATTTACTAATTTATTATATTCACAAGAATATCCTACAACGCTCCGAAAGTAATACCTCGATTTCAGAAAACAACTTTCATTCCTTTTCATGCTAGAAACATGAGCAACATTACGATGTTTCAATTTATGAATGATATAATTGTAATTGTAGTTTCAATGAAGTATTCATTGAATAAATGACGGTGGAAGGTTTAGAAAGGTTGGCGAATCAATAAAATATACCTCAGTCAGATTGTCAAATTGGTTCAGTATTTATTTCCTTAGAAAGACAAACTCGTAAGTAATCATTAAGTTGATCATTGATACTTAACTGATTGAATTTAGGATTATTTTATTCGAAGAGGTTAGAGAATCACGGTCATTGTACTCTTCCATTTACATTTTTATGGAGTTGTTTCTTATGGGGTTTTCATTGTTAAATATTCCATTGTAATACAAATAATTTGCACACAATTGTATTTATATCAAGTATGCCTGTCTAACACAAATAATTTGCATATTATTATATGATATCAAGTATTCCGGTGTAATACAAATAATTCACACATAATTTCTGACTAATACAAATGATTTGCATACTATTGTATGATATCAAGTATTCCGGTGTGATATAAATAATCTGTGCACAATTGTATTGATATCAAGTATTCCTGTCAGATACAAATAATTTGCATACTTTTGTATGATATCAAGTATTCCAGTGAAATATAAATAATTTGCATACTATCGTATAGTATTAAGTATTCCGGCATAATGCAAATAATTTGAATACCATTGTATGATATCAAGTATTCCGGTGTAATACAAATAATTTACACACAATTGTATCAATATCAAGCATTTTTTTACTAATACTAGTTATTATATCGTTTCCAGTAATTATATCTATTGATTAATAGTCATTTGTTTGCACACAGTTATATGGTTTCAAGTATATAATTATTATCTTAGTAAGTGATTATTGCTTCAAGTAACAATTCTTAATAGAAACAATTTATAGTTATATGACATCAAATATTCCGAGCGAATGATGAATTTTTAAGCAGATCTATTTGACTCATATAAGGGATCCTAACAAGTACTACCATACTGGGTTAGAGACAACCTAGGAGTAATGGCATTTAAGGTGTACTCCATATTCCCTAGATCTACAGAAGTTGAGCCTCACCATCAGATGCAGTTTACACTCATACCGAAGATACCTCGATTTACGAGTCTTACCCCTCTACAAGGGATACAGTCTGCGTTTTCTAAACATCACCTACAAAGCGTGTGTTTCTTAGGGGAAAACATAGAAATAAATTGTCGTAGGCTTAGAAAAATAAGTTAGTAAATAAATAAATGTAGGAATTAAAGAATAAATCATATAAGAAAAAGAAAATTAGGGAAGTACAGAAATACCGATAAAACAAATTTTCAACTACAAAGCACTATTTTCCCACATAACCACCATATTGTCAGTGTAATTTTGCCAGTGACAAGGAAGAGCCTGAACACTGTCCTCCTGTAATGTTACCTCTTAAATACAATACGACTCCCGTTGATTCTCTTTGTACGAAAATCTATTTTTCGGCGAAATTCTTGTAGTCAGTGAAAAGAGAGAGAGAGAGAGAGAGAGAGAGAGAGAGAATGAGAAATACGTCAACTAACTTGATAAACAGATAGATTATACAGGTGCGAGACGATTAAATAGACCGAGAATTTGTCTTTTCTTCGT
This sequence comes from Sepioteuthis lessoniana, assembly GCA_963585895.1. NCBI lineage: Eukaryota > Metazoa > Mollusca > Cephalopoda > Myopsida > Loliginidae > Sepioteuthis > Sepioteuthis lessoniana. Next base: position 19,173,197 of record OY757925.1, on the reverse strand, counting down.
TGATAGGCCGTCTGTGCATGCGTGACTTCTGTTCTCTCTCGGGGTCTCGCTCCCGCGAGAACCCTATTCGTCTGTCATCTCCAGCCAGGCTGGTTTGCAGACTGCTATCGACTGCGGTCTCGGGTATGCCATAGCGTCTTCAAATCATTCTTATATCTACTTCCTAAAATTATTCGTTACTTAATCCTTTAATAACACATCACTAAGTCATTACTAAATATCAGCTGATATCTACTTATTACTAAATATCAGCTGATATCTACTTATTGTTCATTCTAGAATACCAGCAAAAAGCTGATTCTCAAACTAATTTCCCATCTTAGTATTTACTTATTATGATATGAATTGGCATATCCATGAAACAAAGGCCTACTCGAGCCTTGACCTTTCAAACAAAACCCCAGCATTTTCAAAATGCCAGTTTGACTAGAAAAAAATTACCATTAAAATAATTTACTAAAATCCCTGATTATTTTAGATTCCTTAAAATTTCACCAGTGAAGACGACCTACGAAAAACAGTTACCATTATGTTGTCGTTGTTTGGAACTTGTTGTTCAGGTAGTATATCTTTCACTGGCACATTCACGTGGATGGCCTGAAGAAGCCTTTCTTCTTACTTTTTGGTACGTTGACAACTTTATTGAAATTGGTTTGTCGTTCACATCGCAGCTGCAATTGCGGGAACGCATTACTCACCTTCTAACATCTCACAATTTGAGCCCTTTATTATTTCCTGTTCCTTTAAATCAAGTCCCAATCGAGTGGTTGACGTCTGAGCACTGTTGAGAAAATGTAGCATGTTCAATAAGTGTTGATTGATTTTACTAATTCAATGTAAATCAATGCTACAACTTTGTTTTCTTGTAAGATGTCAATTCTATTGTTCTTTTACCAATTGTTCTTTCATCTGCTTTTTCAAAAATATTTCTTTAAATGATAATGTTGCATTGTTGGATCTTGACAAATGTTTCTGGATCCAAAGACTAGATGAAAAAATGACAAAGTGTTCATAGACAAAGAAAAAGTCTGATAAATATTCTAAGAAAAAATACCATTTACTTTATAACTGTTTAAACCTCTCTCCAGGCCGGCCCCAAAGACGGCAGACATGAAGTGGTAATTTTTCCATTAAGGAAAGATCCTTGTTTTTCTATAAATAGTAGCCCATTCTAAGTAGTGGGTGGGGATAGTCAACTCCGAAATTCATGCTACTTATTTCCTCCTGTCGGTTACTACCAACTACCAGACTGATTTCAGAATCTCTAACAATTGTGTGACTATTTCTCGTACTTACGGTGAGAGTTCTCGTAGCTCACCCTTTTTTTTTGTCGGTCACAAGGCTCACTGGGCTTGGAAGACTACCACTAAATTAAAATAGAAAGTTTCGCTTTTGAATTATATTTTCACCCCTGATGAGACACGCGTGGAATTCTCCTTTTTCATTCTGTGCTATATATTCCTTTTTCTCCATCACCTACTTGTCATTCCTTCTCAAATCCTGTTTTTGGTTTCCTTAAGAGAAATTCGAAAATGTCTATTCAGGCCAATAATAGTATTTTGTTATTTTAGACTTATCGCCTGCGACCAGATACATTATTCTTTATTAATTAATAAGCAGCAAACATAAATAATATACAAAAGCAAATATAGAAATGATGTGTTATTAGCGGGAAAATTCAACTTTTATAATCTATTTGCCTACATTCATAAAATGTCGCTAAGATTGTAAGAAATAAATGACAGGAAACTTCACTACTTGAGTGAACGTCGTATACCCACCGATAAGAATACATAAAAAGGTGAAGATAATTGAATATCCTCGTATTCACTCCAAAGATTAGAGGGATAAATGTTGGAATATATTAAAAGTATTTTAGATTCATTATAAACAATAATATATAATGAATGTTTAGGAAACCTTTCGAGGATTCCTGCCTTTTTTTGTACTAGAAAATGGTATATTTCGATGACCCAAATTCTTCTGGCATTTGTTGAATGTTAGTAGACAAGTTATCTTGTATTAAACGCATCAAAATTGACAGCTTTCTTTACTTTAGAGAACGATTTACCACTTTAAATCGATTTTTAGAAGCATTGTCCGATATTGTTTCCTTTTTTCTTCCAGGCTCTCTCGATGGGGCACACTGACTGTATACCCACAAAAAAGAGCGTCCTAGTTATGACGCTAAATTGCATCTCATGGTGAGGCTTCAATTCTACTGTTGTCGAGAGTATGCCAGTACTCCAAGGTCCACTTTTACATTGAGTGGTTGTACCTTTTAGGGTCCCACTAATGAGCCTAATAGACCCTTTGAATATTATTGATATTACATATGAAAGCTTAAATTTATACAATTGCACACAAAGGCTTAATTTACCCCTATCCTGTCAGTGGGGCTTAGAATACTTCGAATTATACTCCTGCAAGATATGACACTATCAGAGGCTTCAGTTCTACTGCTCTAGAAAGTACGAAGTACCTCTTTATTGCAATTACTTTCAGGTCCACTTTCACACCAAGAGTTTGTACCTATACCCATCCGGCAATTAATAAATAGTAGCGCAGACTGGTTTCTTTAGTCTTGGTAAGACAACCAGTCTAGAAGGAAAACTCTCAATTCAGTCCAGCTGTACTCTGTTAAAAAATTGATCTTCTGTAACATCCTACTCGTGACGACGGAATTTCGATAAATACATATCGAATCAAATCGAAAATCAAGCTCTCCAACAATAATCAACTATGTTTGGTTTCTCTGTTTAATGACACATCAACCTTCAGGGGATATTGAATGTCAAAATCATTCTTGTAGAAGAACAGAATTGATTCTGTTTAACCCAGAGCTTGAAAGATAAGAGAGTTCATACATTTCCCAAAAAGTATTAGGCCGAAAAAGAACGTAATAAGGCGTCGTGAATTCGAACTGACTTTCGTCGAGGTAGCAGTCTAGTGCTTTAACCACTGCACCACGGGTACTCCTTCCAAATATCAATTCCCCTAGCTCACTAATTATACCCCATAGAGCCCCCATTGCAAATACAAATAAGGAAATCCTGGCATATAATAGGCTTATCGTATACTCGAAGCCACTCTCGCCGCTTTCAGAACACGGAAGTTAAAGGAAGTTTGTTTTCAATTAAACAATTATTTATAATCATTCGTTATTTTTCTGATATAATAGCATAACATAAAGCTTCTATTGCCAACAAGAAATTGATAACATTTAATAAATGATTACTTTTTACCATCCCCGCTAAAAAGAAAAAAGAGACAAGCAAACTAAAATTATAAAGATTAAAAAAATATAACTTTTTGAGTGTTTATGTAGTGAGACCCTGGCGTCTTATTTAGTTTCGCAAGTTTTTCAATATCAGGATCCATGTTTGTTTGAGACAAACAAAAATTATTTCTATATTACAATTTCTTAGCTATTTCGAGCCTTTGATAGGCGTAATTTTTAAGAATTAAAATTAATCTCCTCGTATCCAACTTCTGGCGAATCCTAATTTGGCATTTTTCTGGGGCTCGCTAATGGAATAGATCACTCATCTTTTAAATTTTCATCATTGAACAAGACTGAGAGAAAGCTTGATTCTCGGGAAATTAGTTTGAACTGAAAATAAGGTTTGGTTTGTTTGGGCTTTATGGCATATCAACCTTTGTAGGTTATTTAATGCCAAATCCATTTTTATCTAAATAAACTGTTCTACTTCAAACAATTCAATTTAGCATAAGTACACAGTTTAATAATCAAAAACATTTCTACCTCAAGCTATTCTGTTTAGTCAAACTGTTCTAATTCAAACAATTCACTTTAGTGTAAGTACAGTTTCAATGTCAAAAACAGTTAAATTAAAACAATACACTTTAGCCTTAGTACGCAGTTTAGATGTCAAAACCGTTGTATTTCAAGCAATTTAGTTTAGCATAAGTACACAGTTTTGTTCTATTTGACCCATAGATAGGACCTTATCAGGTGCTACCACTCAGGACCAATGTGGACCTGAGAGTGATGGCAATTAAAGGGTACTCCGCATTCCTCAAAGCTTCAGCATTGCTGAAACCTCACCATCAGATTGATTAATGTCATATCCACAACACTCGTTGGGGAGGTCTTATCCCTCTGCAGAGAGGCAGTCGGTGTATTCAACAGCCCAGCTGACTATGTAAAACTGAAATTAAGGATGCTTAGTATTTTCATGGCTCTTTTTATCCAATGTGTGACTCCCTTAATTTCCGTTTTTGTCTGAGGCTCCATATACCCCATGTAGGAAAGCGTACCGATTGCCGTACTTAATCTAAAAGGCCTAGTGTGCTCAACTAGTTCCCCGTAGCTTAGAGGATAGAGATAGGTTCATGCCTTTCCAAAGAGCATGAGTGCGAAATTTAACACAAATCCCCTTGTACGGGATTTGAACTCAGCTCGCTTAAATCATTTCTTACGACTATAACCCTTATGTCACAAGCACCTTCATGTTTATGAGTTGGTTCGGTTGTCTTTGTTTAATGGCATATCGACCGTCGTGGGTTATTCACTGTTAAAGCAATCTTTGTCGAAGAACAGTTGGGTACTATTTAAACATTAACTGAGAGATAAGGAAGTTAATGCCTTTTCCAAGTGTATTAGTCCGAAAGGGAACGCCATAGCGCGACTGCAGTTCGAACTCGCTTAAAACGATGTCGCAGTCTAGTACGTCAACCACTATGTTAAAGATACTCTCCTAAATGGATGGTAGTGGGATTGAAGTAAAACAGAATAAAACGAAAAACAAGAAACAAAACAAGAAAATGTCGAAAGTAGAGAATAAATCAGAAAAAAAAAGAAAGGCTTTAATAACTTGAATAAAAAGAGCAAAAAATGCAAAAAGGCAAAACAAAAACAAAAACAAAAATAAAACTACATAAAAAACACCAAGAAACAAACAGTTCTCTTACTTCTTCTTCATATTTGCGCATGTGCGAACATAATCGTCATGCTTGATTTAATATTGATGTTAAAGTTATTTCATATTCTGGCGGTTATCTGCAGATAGATCTGAAGGTTTGCACTAGCCAAGCGGAAAGTAGCATCTCGTTTTCGTCGACATCGTTAATTCTATTTTATTTTATTTTTTTTTGAAAAAAATATTCTTCGTTTTCCCTTTCGAAAAGTCGAACAACCTGTAAAAAAATACGTTTTTTTTTTTTCACAGAACGAGGTTCTTACAAATAGCATAAACTGTCCAGCTGAGCGATGAATTAAAACATTTTCAAAATCTCTCTTCCTCTTCTTACCACTCATTCTTACAAGATACCAGATATACTTGTGAAATTTGTAAAATATATAAAAACAAATTTTAAGTGTCCTATTCATAGAACTAAACTACATCCGAGGAGTCCCGGTGGCGTAATGGTAAAAGTGCCGGACTACATAATCATATAAAGCGAGTATAAATTCCAGACGCACTATTACTTAGATTTTCAGACTCATAGCATTGGGGAAGTTATAGACCTTCTTATTCTCCCTGCTATGGGTCAAATAGAAGAATGAAGAGAAAAAGAAAAAGACACCAAAAATCAACACCAAACAGAGAGAGAGAGAGAGAGAGAGAGAGGTAATCCGTGACTGGAACTCAGTTACTCGTTGAACCCTCCTCCGAGGGAAACCGTATCCAATAGTCTTTCGTATTATTTATTAACGAAACTGTCTTCGATAGTACTCTCTATCCATCTAGTGCAAAGAGTCTTCTGCCAACCCTTGCTACGCCCTTCTTTTATAGTTGGTAAAACACGATTGCCACATGTGGTCAATATTCATAAATATTGCGGTTCCAGCGCGTACTTGTATTCTCCTTACATTAAAACTCAGCACACCAAACAATGACGAGCTCTTTTATGGGGGCGATAAGGTAAGTCATTACTGTCTTCATTGTCAGATTTAAGTTCCTGACCGTCACGTCAGCTACAAACCATTACTAGTTTTCTACTAGGATTATTCTGGCATTGAATAACCGACAAAGGTTAATATGCCATTGAATAATGAAACAAAACCAGAACCTGAATTACATTTGGTTGTGAGACATTGTAGGTAGGGAATATTTTGGTGTGGTTGTTGTTTGTTACTTATTAATATCTGATTTTGTAGTTTCTTTTTACCCCATCTTGATTTTCTAGGTGTCTTCATGCTGTTTGCTTCGGCCTGGTTGCTGCAGACACAGTCCAGTGGACTCGGCAAAACAGGTGTGGTACCATGCCAGCAACCGGGTGGAAGAAAGTTCTTTCAGTCTGAAGGTGAATCTCTCCCTTTTCTTGAAAGGTTCCTTTTTAGCGTGTGCGTCGCCCCACTTCCTGTCAGGAATTTCGGGGAGTTTCTGCATTATTAAAAAAGATTATTTTTATTTTATTTATTCTATTCATCCCCACAGACTCCAGTTTTTAGCTCTTGGCGAATATGAAGTCATCGCTTGGATGTTATTACTCTGAGGTCCCGTAGTACTTGTTTGGTTTCTATTTGTAGGTCGAACAGTTCTGTTTTTAAATGATTTTGAACTATTGAAACATTGGATCTTAAAACATGAACAGCACAACATTTTAAACTTATTTCATTATCGTCAATAACTGTTAAATTCACCTCCGCGTAAAATGACCACATGAACTTTGACATGCAGTGAAACAAGACAAACAACCAATCAAACAAACAACCACCGTTCTATGAACTTTAGTATTTTCATACCTTCATTTTCTGTCTACATTTTCAGTTTATCTATCTATCTATCTATCTATCTATCTATCTCAGAGTCTACATATCAATCTACCGTCCATTATCCATACCTATCAATAATAATACTCAAACTTCTATCGATCGATTCATGTCAGTCTGTTCATATCTATCTATCTATCTATCTATCTATCTATCCATCAAGTTTCTTTGTCCCTTTATCTACTTATTTATTATTATATCTACCGTCTTTTTTTCTTTTTTAAACAAAATTTTTTTCATATGTTAGTTTAAATAATTTCTCTGTATCTATCTATCTATCGGATCACGTTATCCCTATCTATCTATCTATCTATCTATCTATCTATCTATCTTCAGTGTGCAGAATCAAAATATTGAATAACTTTTAAAACGTGTTTTGCTCTCATTTGTCTAATTTTTGAAAAAAAAAAAACAAAAAAAAAAAAAACGCGATAAATCTAAATTTTCATGATTAGCTCTATTATTCAAGCACTTTTTTCTTTAAAATCCAGTGAGAAATGAGTGAGAAAGAAAAAAAGACCCACAAAGAATCTGTGATTTGCTTAACGCCGAAACCAAGCCAAAGTTACTTTGGTTTACCGTCTACAAAGCATAGAAAAAGTCTCTGCAGAAAAAAGAAAAGGCCTTTTTAACGGTTCCCGCTACGGTAATTAAGAAGTACCCCACAACGTCAATAAGAAAGCACGCTAATAAATTGAAAGTCCACGAGAAGACCGCGAGGACAGCAAGTAAACAAGATTAAACCCCAGGCCTTAACACCCTTAATATTGGTTCACTTAAGACTGCTAGTGAGAAATAGAAAAAATGCACGAAGAATTTATTTTGAAATCGTTTCGAAGGCGCGTTGATACAATAACTGAAAAAAAAAGAGGTGGCCATATTGGGTAAATTTGCTGTGTTCTGTCGATCTTCTTTTTTGTTGTTTATTTTTTAAAAATTAGAATTAATCTTCTTTTAAAATAGTTCTTTATTATTATACTAAAATATTCCTAATTTTGCTTCCGCGCACTCTATCTATCTATCTATCTATCTATCTATCTAATAGCGTTGTAAATACACACACACAGAGGCATAACGGGACATTGGCATAATGGTTAAAGTGTTCGCCAATGGCCCAGGAAACCTGGTTTCAATCCCAGGTCAAGTCATACAAAAAACTCAAAAAATGGTACTTGATGCTACCTTGCTTAACCCTCAGCATTATAAGGTAAGGATATAGGGGAAAGTTGAGCAATCCAGGGAAAGGAGTAGCGACCTTCCCGACACCTTGGTGTTGTAACTGTCGAAAAGGGAGCCTTCGGGTCACCCTCGTCTATGGTCGCCAACTTTACACACACACACACACACACACACACACACATATATATATTCATTTGTGTCCTGTGAATGACACTAAACTGCATCTGGTTGTGAAGCTCCATTATTTGAGCTTTTGGGATTGTAGATAAATAAATTCATAGTCATTACTTTCAGATATACATTCTGTTCCAAAGTGGAAGTACCTTTTCAGGTTCCATGCAAGGGTCAAATGAACATGTTTATTATGATACCATTCTTAGATGTGAAATGAAAGAATATTCACCCGTTACTGACAAGAAACGAACAAGATTAAAGCATGAGACAATCGGAGGTATCTATTCTGGGCGTCCAAGGTGAGCACCAACTGAATATAGAAGTCATCATAAATAATAAGACCATTTCTAACGTCTCTTAAAAATCCATAATATAATTTTCCTTCCCAGCTAAGTATAAATAGTTGGACAGAGGGCTCTCTCGACTCGGTAAGGCAACTGGTCCAAGAAAAGGAAAACTGAACTAAAACCAGAAAACATTTCTTTGTAGGAGTTAGATTCTGGAAGACCATCAAGCCTCGCAAAATCTCTGTGACACACACACACACACACACATAAACTCAGCCAAATTCGTAAAGATCATTTGATGAGAGAGAAACATACCACCTGAAAAAAGATAGAAAATTAAATACAGTAATCATACCTAAATGGATATCTATTAAACTTAATAAAGCATTGAGTTTAATACTGAAGAGAATCCTCTGGTAGAGAAAAACGTCCTATGCTTAGACACTGACCTCAATTACTTGTAAGAACTTCATAACAATTCCATTTAGCAATGGAATAAACATATTAAACAAGGGTATCCCCGTGCCGTTATGGCTAAAGTGTTGGACTGCTGCCTTGAAGTAAGCTAGTTAAAATACCACACACACTATTACGTTTGTCTATATTCTGCTATCTCCAAACCCTTACCAGCTAGGCACGTCTATAGGGGAAAGGGAAAATCAAAATGTTCTCACCTAGTTGTCTCACTCTTTTTTTTCGTCTCAAGTTCGCGTCTTCTGGGTTCTTCTGGGGCACCGAGGGTTCTGGGTTCTTCGGGGTTTCTCTGGGTCCTGAAGGTCCCTATAGGTTCTTTAATGTTCTTCGACGTTCTCCGGTTTCACTGCTGGCTTCGAGTCGGTTCATTAATGATTAAGACAATTTATTTTTTTCGGGCAACTACCTTTATAAGTTTTATATGAACTACACCAGTCAAATGTTCCAGCCACATCCCTTTGCCTTTGTAAGTTCTTGATTCGTCACTGAATATAACTTTTACCCATACGTCATGATTATTTCTCTTTAGCTCATTTAAACTACATCTTATTCTGTGTCGCTTTTCGTTTGTTTATCTCGATGTGAATCCCATTTTATTCATCCAATTTCTTACAATTCTCTCGCAATGGGGCACGTTTCAATACATTTGTTGTACATTTCCTAGATTCAAGCCACATAGCTTTGAGTTTTTTATTTGCCTGTGCCTCCCAGCAGACAAGGCTTGACACAAGGTCAATGACCCAAAGGCCGATTAAAGTGGAGATAAGGGGAGAGGAAAGTCGGACAGGAGACGAGGCTCGAACCTTGCTTACTTAGTGCAATGTGAGCGTGATGAGTCAAGTTTGTCAAAAGGAATCAATAATGCAGCCCACCCACCCGGAAGTAGCCCAGCCGAAATCGGCAGGCTTACGGCTTTAAGTCTCCCATTGTGCCTTTTCGAACCCTCGTTCTGAACCAAAGACCACAACTGGCTCCGGGGTGGGGGTGCTGTGTAAAGCTTACCCCTAAGCAAGTGTCTCTACTTTCAATTAACTAAGCCCAACCACTTATTGAGGTCAGTAAGAACTATCTTTTAACTGTAGACCGATTTGATCTTGGCTTCCCGCTGGAATTATTTTTTAGGAATGCAAATTACAAGATAATTCTATATATTTTTCTCCAGAGTGAATTATTCTAAAAAATTTTGCTCAGCATGGTTTGGGTAAAATATACCATTAAATAATTTAAATGTAACATTTAAATAATTTCATCTAACTTGTTTAATGGATATTTTTTATGAAGCTAGAATGTTCAGCTATAAAAACGTTTTTGTTTAATCGCGTATAAACCTTTTTGGGCTATATCCTTGTAGAAGGACAGAAGTGGTACTATTTAAACCACAGATGGGAGGAAAAGGGGGTTCATGCCTTTCCCAATAAGATTTGTCCGAAAGTGAACGTAATTGTGCAACTGGAGTACGAACTCTCATACTATGATTCCGCAGTCTATCGCTTTAACCATTACCCCACGAAGACATCTCCAAAACCTTTTTTGGTCTTATTTGTTATTAGATTAATTACAAAATAAAAAAAAAACTAAGTTAACATCCTCTACGTGTGCTAAATCCATAATACTTTAAAAATATACTTTAAAAGTGTCGTACAATTTATGCATTGACATGTATATAAACCACCAAAATTCAAGAGAAATTATTTAAAAAAAAAGACAAACTCTCAGATATGTGATGTAACGGAAGACAAATGTGACAGGTCACTGCGTGCAAACCGCTGCACCGACGAGCCACTTATGACCTTATTTTCGCCATGTACAGCATGAACGAAGTGTAAATTCATTCATGATGTTGGATGTTATTCAAAATGTGAATGTTATTTCAAAATTCATTCACGATGTTGGATGTTATTTAATAGACCCTAGGAGACAGCCACTAATACAACAGTCAATGTACGTCAGTATATTGAGATTCTGGATAATTTTCTCATTCCCACGATAGAAAATTGAGTCCCATTTCCGGACAATAATACATCTTGTCGTAGAGTAAGTTTTTTTTAAATGCATATAAAATCAATGAATTAGACAAAAAAAACAGTCTGGATTTAAATCCAATTAGAAATTTATTGTGGAAATAAAAAGGTCCATGTGAAGTCTTCATCTTCCGAAGAAGATATATCAACTTTGATTTTATCACTTTGAGAAAGAATATTGCTTAGATTAGTGGAATCCTCGCCTGAAATAATTAAGACTGTCATAAAAACTCGAGGAGGAGCTGCTAAATATTAATTTATTCATCAATAAATTCCAGAATTTTTAATTGGGTTACTCCATAACATTTTTGGTGGATGTCCTCGTGGTGTAATGGTTAAAGTGTTGGACTGCGGAATCGTAGTACGCGAGTTCCAGTTGCGCTATTACGTTCACTTTCGGGCAAATACCCTTGGGAAAGGTATGAGCCCCCTTATCCTCCCAGTACCACTACTGTTCTTCTGGGAAAATGGCTTTGGCATTAAATAACCTAAAAAGAGTTGATATGCCGTTAAACAAAGAAACCAACCATAATATTTTCCTCCGCATTGTGGGGAAAAATTATACCATTAATTTAAACAATCTAATATGTCTCGTAAAAGGTATATTTCATCAAGGCAGAATGTTCAGCTAATAAAGAACATAAATTTTGCATCGTATCTGTCATTAGTTTATTTATTGTTAAATATTGGGTAATTTTGCTAAGTCAACAGTTGCTCGGTTGAGGCTACCTGACATGGGTGACAGGGAAGCCCAGCATCCACGTCACGCAGTTTATTTACTGCTAAATAAAAAATAGCATGGTAAACATTTTCTATGTTTGCTAATTCCATAATTTTTGCCAAAAGGTTCTATAATTTTCAGAAGATACTATATTCAACAAATTTCCAGAACTTTAAAGCATACGGAAGTTCTGAATTTCCCCCATAAAATCTCAGATGATTGAAAAACGAAAATACTTTTAATACACCCTAATAAGATTATATAAAATAAAAGAAGAAATTCAATCTACTTTTTCTAAAGCCGTTTGTGTGCCTAAAAAATGTTGTCCGTAATCTGCTTAAACCAGCTAAAAAAAAAATAGCTTTAGAAATATTGATTTTCAACGCAGGTAGGAATTTCTCGCATTCGAGAAGCTCAGCCTTATCCCAACAGTACTTGTTCATTTTATACACTCTGGAGTAATAAGAATTATTGGTCTTTTTGTGATCTCAGATAAAACAATGTTCAGGTGTTTTAATCAAGATAGTGTCATCTCTTCATTAAATGTCAAACATCTCAGTAGACTAGTTCATATATCTCGGTAGCAAAGTCTCATCTACTGAAAGCGATGTAAACAGTACTTGTTCATATTATACACTCTGGAACAACACGAGTCATTGGTCTTTTTATTATCTCAGATAAAACAGTGTTCAGATGTTTTAGGAGGTGCCCGTGGTGTAATGGTTAGCGTCGCAGGATATGGACACGGCGACGCGAGTTCAAATCCTGGACGAGACTGATTGCATTTCACATAGCACTAATACCCTTGGGAAAGGTATGAATCCAAAATATTCTCCCTCCAGCTATGGGTAAATAGTAGGGCAGACTAGGTTCTTCAGCCTTGGTGAGGCAACTAGTCTAGGAGAAGGAAAACTCTGAATTCAAACCCGTTAAACTCCGCTTTAAAATTGACCTTGTGTCATACCCTGCCCGAGCGGAGGGGTTGGTAAATATGTTCAGATGTTTTAATCAAGATAGTGTCATCTCTTCATTATATTGTTAAACATGTCAGTAGACCAGTTCATATATCTCCGAAGTAATATCTCATCTACTGAAAGCGGCATACACATAGGTTAAGCATGGACAAATATTGACAGGCTATTGAACATATAGAAAACTGATTTTTCTGATGAAATAATTCTGGATTTCTTTCAAGCTAGTTTTAATACTACTATATGGTTATACCACTTGGATTTTAACGAAACGCCTGTAGATGGGAACTACAAAAGGATGCTGAGTGCAGTTTCGAACATACCCTAAAAGCAGCACCCCACAAAATAGTAGTTGTACTACCATAAAATTCTTATCTGAGACAGGTGGGTAAACAATAGTGAAGATGTAAGAAAGAACTCAAACTATGTTCTACTATGGACAATTACATATGGACACACTAATGTTGACCGAAGAGCTAAAATTTACATTCATTTGTTCTGTAAAAAATCAGGATATATTCTATAAGACTGGGCAAGAGCGATGACCGATAGGGACGGATAGCAAGTGAGTCAAGGGAATCCATGCTGTCAGTACGACGATGATGGTGATGATAACTGCAATGACTTATGAATATAAAAAACATCTTTATTTAGAGGTCATACATTGATATGTTATATAACAGATGACGGGTAGGTGGGAGACTACTGTACTGTGTGGGGGTTACTGATGACCACCACTGTTTGCCGATTAGTAAATACTTACATTCGTCAGCTTGGTACTGACACTAGGTACTATTTAGAGACTTACCCCGTAGGATAAACCATAGGGATGGATGGAGAGAGAGAGAGAGAGAGAGAGAGAGAGAGAGAGAGAGAGAGCGTCCAGGGGTCCGTGCTGTCCGCCCGATTTGATGATGATAATGATGATTTCCCTGAATTTATGTCTTCGCTGCTCAGAAATAACGCGGCGTAGATTTTGCCTTTAAGTTTAAATACACTATAGCAGTTCTTCTGGTGTAATGAAGTCTTATCAATCAATGAATTATTCGGACCAGCAACTTCAAATTTGTTATCTTCATCATTAGATTTTTTCAACGTTTTCAGGATATCCTTCTTTAGACGCATATATAAGGTATCTGACAGCTTAGTAGGCCTCAATTGGGGTTAGCATTAAAAAATTGAAACAGTCCAGTTAGCTGGGGCTGAAGAATACACCGACTGTATCTCTGCAGAAGGGTAAGCCCCCCAAACCTGATGGTGTTACTATGGAGTTTTAGTGAATGCGGTGTACCCTTTTATTGCCATCGCTCCCAGGTTCACTCTGGCCTTGAGTGGTAGTACCTGATAGGGTCCTATCTATGGGTCATATAGAACTAAACTGTGTTCTTATACTAAACAGAATTGTTTGAAATAGAACTGTTTATATGTATGAATAGGAATTGACATAAATAGTGCTTGATAAGCCATAAAACTAAAACATAAAACTAAAGTAAAACAAACCAAATCTGGTTCATTGAGAAATGTTGCTTACTTCGTTTATAAATTATATATATATATATATATATATATATATATATATATATACCGGAGTTGGCATTAAGTAACCTACAAGGGTTGTTATGCTATAAAACAAAAACCATCACAAAATAATGAATAAATAACGAACGTCAGGTGAAGGATTTTCACTTGGATATAAGTAAACAACATCTGGTGGTGGTGAGTTGCCCTTTTCGTAGCTCTGGGGAGCTAAGGTGTTCCTTTGTTGTCATTAGACTCAGGTTCTTTCTTTTAGGATCCTATCTATGGGTTAAAAAGATCTATTCCGAAATTGTTAGCGTTGGGTAGGAATACCTGAAACCATATAAGTGTGTGCAAACAAATAATTATGAAAAAAAAACTGCAATTACAAAAATCCTTGTAATGGAATGTTGAAAATATAAATGGTTATGATTATATTCAGTTTCAAACGAATCAAATTTTTGCAATAAATAACCCATTATCATGCAGTTGGTTGATTGACAGAGTTTTATGGCATATCCAATCCGTGTTAGTTATCAAATGCGAAATCGTGTTATATGAGGATCATTAAATAAGTTTCCAGACTTTTTTCGTATAGACACTTCTATTGATAGTACACATATGAAACTCTAGTCCCCTTCGAAGTAATCTCCTCTGCCTGCAATGCACTTGTTGTACCGTTCCAACAACTTCTGCAAGGCCCCATGGAAGTCCTCTTGTGTGGGTTTGTCAATGACCTTCGTCACAGCCTCTTTCATCTCCTCAATTGTCTCATTACGACAGCCTCTGAGCTTAGGGAATAACCAAGTCACAAGGACCAACGTCTGGACTATAGTGAGGATAAGGAACTATCTTGATGCCCATCTTGGTCAAATAGTCTGTGAAAAGGATGGCGTTGTGGACTGGTGCATTGTCCTGGTGGAAATGCCACTGACCCGATTTGAAGAGTACTGCCCTCTTCTGACGGAATCTCTTGCTGA
This sequence comes from Sepioteuthis lessoniana, assembly GCA_963585895.1. NCBI lineage: Eukaryota > Metazoa > Mollusca > Cephalopoda > Myopsida > Loliginidae > Sepioteuthis > Sepioteuthis lessoniana. Next base: position 19,158,133 of record OY757925.1, on the reverse strand, counting down.
ACTCCCTTAAAATCTCAACATAGTAACCCTAACCCTAACTCTTTGGCCAACCAACTCTGGTGTATTGACCTCCTTACTCCTTCCACACCTCTCACCATCCTTCAGAGACTCCCTGCCTTCCTTGAATCACTTATGCCACACAAAAACAGATGCTCGATTCATGCAAGATGCTCCAAAAGCAGTCTGAAACATTCCATACGTTTCTGTGGCATCATTTTTTCCAAGTTTAAAACAAAATTTTATTGTATATCGTTCTTCTAAAGTGTCCTCACGTCCAGATTGCATTTTTGAAATTCACCAGCTGTGACAATCAGTCTTTAGTAGGGTGTATTCCAGTTGCTGGTGTAGCCGTTCATTTGAACCTGAAATCATAAAAATTGGTCCGTCATCTCATACGATGTATAGCAATAACATAGTGAATTTTCAAGAGTCTACGACAATTTTAAATGCCTGTACAAAAAAGTCTGGAAACCTATTGAAGGCACCTCGTATACACACACACACACACACACATATATATACGATTTGTTAACGAATAGTTCGGTAACATTTTTGATCACGCTAAAGCTCTTCTGTTTTCGTACAGTTAAATGGTTTCAAGTATTGTTCTGTTTGCAGACAGTTAAATAGTTTCAAGCGTTGCTATCTTAAACTAATGACTCAATTAAATATTATTCAATACTGCATTCTAACAAATGGTTTCGAGTATAGCAAATGATTAAATAGTTATATTTAAAAGCCGGGAGTAATGACAATTGTGGTCCTATGCTAGTCACGGTACTTTATTGAAGCCTTAGTTCCGTTACTACTACCTGCTTTTACGGCATGCTGGTTTATCAACTTACGCTGTGCTCACGTTGTGTTTAAAAGATCCACAGAGGGACGGGGATGAGAAAATTTAACAGGAACTTTTTTCTGACGAGTAGGGTGGTTTATTTGAACTAGTTACCTGGGTGTCGGCAACTAAAAGACAAGAAAAACTCTGTTCACAATTAAGAAAGATTTATTGAAACACAATAATATATACTATGTATACATATATATGACAATTTAGTCATTTTTGTTATATTTGAGAGATAGATAAATGAGGTATCTGACTTGTGCAGATATGTTTCTCAATATTTCAGAGAGTGAGCCTTTTGCTGGAGAGGTATTTGATCTTGGAAATATTTCTTTTTTTATTCTTCTCTCTTCGAAACGGACATCAGATATCTTCTTTCATCTAACCTTAAAACATTTACTTTTATAGAGGATTCCGCTGCGAACATTCTCGACTGGCTAAGCAATTACAGATCGTTTCGTATTCTACTACTTTTTGACTAGTAACCCGATCAAATGCGCTGATCTACGCCAGTGGGAAGAGTATCCCTTCCACGTATCAGATTTTAATTAGTCATCCAACCAAACCACAATTAATTAAGGGTCCCAGCCCACGCTATTTTGAGAAGTATCTCTTTTTAAAAATCGAAGATCTGAGTAATCTATCCAAAGATTTGAGCTTTTAACTCCAACAGATGGATAGGAGATGTCATAAATTAAAACGGATCAATGCACCAACAAAAACCCAAGTTTGCTTACATTTTTTGACAATTTGAAAGTTCGAGTTGTAGAAGTTCCTCATTGACATTTTAAATTGACTTTTGAATTTCTATCAAAAAAATTTTCCTAAATAAAAAAATGCATCATACTTTCCATAAATCTTTAGCACCAGTGAATACAGCATATTGTCATAGAGAGAAGGAGTACTTAACATTCCTCAAAGCTCAAAGACTGGAGCCTCACCATCGGATGCAGTTCAATGGTGTATTGAAGACACTCGTTGGAGTGGGATCTTACTCATCGGCATAGAAGCAGTCAGAGCATTCTATATTCCTAGCTTTCTATATACGTTTTTTGTGAAGTTTGTTCTTCGGAACTATTTTTACACATGGTCCTATCGAATACGAATAAATTCTAAACAGTTCTATTTGACCAATGGATGAAACAACCTCTATTTTTCAGAGATGACCAGTAAGTGATATGACAATGAAAAGCTACTCCACATATATATATATATATATATATCTTAACGCGCTAACTGACTTTAGCTGTGGCTTTATCAGTGACAACTTCCTTCGTTTCGTCATTCATTGTATCTAGTCATGCGGAGCGGAGTTTGTTAAAAACACGGATAACTTCTTTGAATTTTCCAATGAACTATGGCAAAAAAGTTTTTTTTTGTGATGACGTTGTTGAACAATAGACAAGCATAATTTGTTGTTTGACAAGGATTGTTTAAAATGAAGTGGAAAAGACCCGTTGGATTTGAGTGATGTAAGGTGACAATGAGATTAAATGAAATTTTCGCTTTCAGCAGATGCGAGATGGTCAAGTGACTACATGATCTTTGAAAGATCAGAAATTAGACAGAAACTTCTATTAGTGAGAAACGTCTGACTGGAGCGGTTGTGAGTTCCATCTCTAATGTCGGTAAGATTATCAATAAAATAAAGAAAAATATGTACAGAAAAATGTGCCCGAGTTATTTGTCACCTCAACAACAAAGAAAATAAGAAAAGATGGAGACACAACAACATGGCGGATAACAAGAAGGTACAGATGAAGCGACACAACAAAAACATAAGAGTCAAAGAAATGAGAACCGGCAGATACAATTAAGAAGAAATAGAAATGTAACGTAGCCCTGAAATGGATATTGCCCGAGTAACGGCTATGTAACAACGTGAAGGGAAATCATTGGAGATAAAAGCGTTCGGAGGGTAACGATCATCGTTTTTGGAAGTGGACTATGAGTTCAAACCCTGAACGAAAATGTTTGCATTTTACGTCGCGCTAATATCATTGGGAAAGGAATGAATCTATTTATTCCCCTTCTAGAAATGGGTGAATAGTAGAGCAGACTGGGCTCTTTAGCCGGGGTATGATAACCAGTCAAGAAGAAAAACTCTAAACACAAACCACTTGGAGACCTGGAGAGGGATGGGCTCCTCCAGGCAATTCCTGACAAAGACAAGGCACATGAGTAGCGCGCCGACAGCAAAATACATGGGACCAGTGATAGTGACGATTTGTCACGTTCTCAATCATTTTAAACAGGAAGAATAAGTGAAAGTAAAGTTGGCGACCTTAATCGAGGGTGACTCGAAGGCTCCTATTTCTATAGCTACTACACCGAGGTATAGTGGTGGGCGCTACTCCATTCCTTGGATTGGTCCTCTTTACCTTTGATCCTTACCTTATAATGCTGAGTGTTAAGCAAGGCGACATCAAGTACCATTTTATAAGTCTTTGGTATGATTCGACCTGGGATTGAACCCCGGTCTCCCAGACCACTGGTGAACACTCTACTGATTATTCCTGTAATTTCCTCTATTTGAAAGTTTATTCTTTATTTGTAAGTCTTCCTTCTTACCAGTCATAGACGTAATACTAATCAATTGATTTGTAAAAGTCTAAGCGAAACAAATACTTTTTAAAACCTATTCTTTTTTTATATATTAATATAACTATATATATATATATATAGTATTATACAAATTATATTATATTATATATATTTAGTGTATCCATATAGCAGTATCGATGTGACCGCTGCCTGGAAGAAACTGCGTTTCATTTTATCGGTTAGGTCTGATTTCCATATAGTCGATAGCCTATTGATAGCTGTCCATGCTTTCGTTAACCTCGTTTCGATGTCCTTTTCGGTTGATTCGACGCTGCTTCCTAGGTACGTGAATTTGTCTACTAGTTTAAGAGGGGTTCCTTCTAGAGTGGAGATGTCCCCCGTTTGGTTATAGCACATATATTCCGTTTTGTGTGCATTAACATAGAGGCCTATGCTTGCTGCTGCTCGTTCCAAACTATGCAGAAGTGTTTCGGCTTGGTCAGGTGTATTTGCCAGTATCGCTATGTCATCGGCGTTGTCGGCGTCGGTAATTGTTGTTGCAGGGTACCTTCTGCTTCTTTTCTTCGCCAGTTCGAAGCCATTCTCTTTGATTTTGTCAATCGATGTTCTAAGTACGTAGTCTAGACAAATGATAAAGAGGTACGGGGCCAGCGTGTCCCCTTGTAGTACTCCTGCTACAATGTCAAAGTATTCTGTGTCTCCATCCTGTGATCGTACTTTTACTTTAGTGTTTCTATAGAGAATCGTTATTGCCGCTACGGTTTCTTTAGGTATGCCGTACGCTAGTAGAATTTGTTCCATCTTTCCTCTGTGAATGGAATCGAAAGCCTTGTTAAAGTCGACAAATATTAATGTCGCTTGTAGGTTCTTTGCCCGTACACCTTCAAGGATTCTGCGGATGGTTAATATTTGTGAGGTCGTGGATCTATTTCTTCGGAAGCCATTTTGGTTTTTTCTAAGTATGTTGTCGATTTTGGGTTCTATTCGGTTTCGTAGTAGGGCATTGTAGATTTTGGCAGCTATGGATGTAAGTGTTATACCTCGGTAGTTTTTGGCTAATCCGAGGTCCCCCTTTTTAGGGAAGGGGAGGATGCATCCCTTCATCCATCTATCTATCGGATTTTGATTGTATACTGCGTTGCAGTGTCGGAGCAGTATGTCGTCGAATTGTCTGGTCTTCCATACTTCCGGGGGAATTTCGTCCAGCCCTGGAGCTTTCCTATTTTTAATTTTTCTGAGAACCGAGTCGAGTTCTTCTTGTGTGAATGGTCCTAGTTTAATGACTAATTGTTTGCTTATTATTCTGGTGATTGGTTCATGTGTTATTTTTGGTGGGTTTCCAAGTAAGTTTTCAAAGTGCTGTTTCCACAGTTTTATTCTTTCTTGTCGGTTTGCTGCTTTAAGTTTTGCTTTGGCTGTGTTCTTTCTTCTGCTCACTTCGTTTATTGTTTGCCAGGCTATTCTAGATTGTCTATCTTCCACCGAGTCTCTAATCTTATCTATCTGATTTTGAATGTATTCTGTCTGTTCCTTTATATATATGCCTGCTAATTGATATTGTGCCGTTTTAAGGCATTTGTGTTTGTTGGGTTTTTTCGATAGTTTTTTGAGGCTGTTTTCATTAGTGCACGTTTTTCTCTCACCGCTAAAGTTTCCCACGGGACTCTATATTTAGTTTTAATTTTTGTTGGAATGTATTTTGCTGCTGCCTCGAGGTGTGCATTGACGAAGTTTTCATATTCGTCCTTTGGTGTACTTTTTTCCGTCTTTTCTTGTAGTGTTTCGAATCTGTTTCTTAATTCTAATACGTATTTATCTCTTATATCTTTGTTGTTCAATAGGGCCCAGTCATAGTGTTTGGTGGTCGCTGTTCGTTTGGCGTTTTTTCGTAGGCTTAATCGTATTTTCGCCGTGACTATTCGGTGATCGGTGGACACACCCTCAAAAGAGGAGTATGCCTCGCAATTCAATGCACTATTTTTCCATTTTTTGTTTATAAGGACGTAGTCTATCTGAGCTTTAGCATTGTTTGCGTACGTGTATGTCCATAGTTTGCCCTCTCTTTTTTGGTAGTTTTTATTGAGGCATGCTAATCTATTTTCTATCATGAAATCTGTTAGATGTTGCCCATTCCTATTTGACGTGTTGTGGAGGCTGTATTTGTTGTTTCCGTTTTTCCCGATTTGGGCATTCATGTCTCCGCCAATGACTAACATGTTGTGTTTCGGGATGCTACGTACTAGAGAGGATAGCTCATCGTACAAGGTGACTAGTTCAGTTTCTTCACTATCATTGGTGGGGCTGTAGCATGAGATGATTGTTGCTCTGGGGTTTCCATTAAATGTAGCTGCCATCATTCTAGGTTGTATTTTCTCAACGCTATTAAGCGTTTTTAATGCTCTAGGTCCTATAAGTAATCCTACCCCTCCTACTGCGGCGTTGACAGAGTTTTTCCATGCGGATACAGTGGCGAGCGACCAGTTTCGTGATATTTGATATCTTCGGTGTGCGTGTATCTGTGTTCTTGTATGCATATTATGTCTATCTTATGTTCTTCGGCCGATGCGATTAGCTCTGGGAGTTGTCCTATTCTATTTAAGGTTCTTACGTTAAATGTGGCTATTTGTAGTGTTTGCTTGCATTTTAGTAGTTTTGATTGTTTGAGCTCTGTAGCTGATTTTTCGAACACTGAGGCCAGGGCTCCAACTTCAGCAGGACGCGCCCCTTTTTTACCCGCGCGAAGAGCGATGCGGTTTGTGTATGTGGTTTGAGTGTGGGTCATGGTTATCTTTCGATGGCTGTTTTATTCTCTTCTATAGAAGCCACTCTTATAGAGGAGCAGCAGTAGTTCTCCGATCGAACTACCGATCCTGAGCGTAAAGTCGTCAAACTCACGCCCAGGACGCTAACAAAACGGCTGGAGAAGAAGCTAGATGGATATTACACAAGAATGCTGCGTGCAATCCTGAACAAGTCCTGGCAGCAACACCCCACAAGACACCTACTGTACGGCCACCTGCTCCCTATCACGAAAACTATTCAAGTTAGACGAACCAGACATGCAGGACACTGCTGGAGAAGCAGAGATGAACTCATAAGAGATGTACTCTTATGGATCCCCACACATGGCCGCGCAAAAGCAGGACGACCAGCACGAACGTACATTCAGCAGCTATGTGAGGATACAGGATGTTGTCCTGAAGACCTACCTAGGGCGATGAACGATAGAGAGGAGTGGCGAGAGAGGGTCAGGGATATCCGTGCTACCAGCGCGATATGATGATGATGATATATATATTTATATTATTATTATACATATATTATAATATATATAATATTATATCATTATATCATATATTATATATATATATATATATCATATCATAACATATATATTTTTTATCATACAGCGTGTGAAAGCACGTGCGATACCCTGCCCTCATCAGCCGCCAACCAGGGAAGTTAATATAGTTTCGGTAGCTCAAGGCGGTACTGCCACTCCTGGCGCTACTAAGCAGGTTTTTCCACCGGACAGGGTATTTAAAAGAATTATTTATATACCTCAGATCAACTGGAAACAGAGATTACTTTGTACGTTAATCTTCCTTTTTTGATTTTTTTTTATGTCATTACACAATTACAGTATCAGTTTCTTGATGTTACGTAATCATATATATATATATATATATATATATATATATATATATATATATATATCTTAATATAACTGTCCTTTGTGAGATGATCTTTAGCAGCAAGTCTACAATTGTTTCTAAAGCGCTTGAAGTATTTTTTTCACTTTCCTGAGAAAGAAAGGGTTCTTTTATTAAATCAATATAACAAGTGAATGCTCAATCGACGGTAACTGTAGTGTAAGTGATTGAACAAATATAAAACTGATCTATTTACAAAGTTTTGGAATTCGATCCTTAGTTTAATGGGAATATTATCGATGATAATTGCAGAATCGGATAATGTGTTTCCTAATTCACCTGAAAACTTGGAATGTCTCCAAGAGGAATCTGTTGTTTTCTTCGAAGAAGGAGAGATCTGACTGGGGGCGCGATTAGTACGTGGAAGTTTGCCAGAATTATAAATATGTGAATTATTGATATTATCGATCATTATTTAAGACTCTTCATCAAATGATATCTCTAGGGCCGCATTTCATCCACTTGTACTTTTCCAGTCTAATAGACTAAATTTTGTGTGACACAATCGCGTCATATGAAGGACCAGACAAAAAGCGGTGCTTTTTTTTAATAACGGGAAAATGAGGACAGTAAGTGAAGTTCGGCGTAAAGTATAGTTATATAGTAAAAAGGAATGAGAGAGGCTAAGCGAGTTGAAATTTTAGCTTGTCTAGTTCGTGCTCGGTTAAAAATAATGATCTTGCTTGACTGAATGATTTTAAAGATTTTAGCGTACAGATTCATTCAAAACGCAACCTGATATTATAAAAATTAATGAGAAATCACGTGATGTATTATTAACCTTTTATATGTCGTTTTTTTTTAGCACACACCAAAACGAAGCTTTTCGGAATGTATCAATAACCTATTGTAACATACCCATTCATGAATATGGGAAACGTACATAATGTTCATAAACATATATATATATAACATAGGAATCCTGAAACACGAAAAACACTAACGACTTCTTAGTTCAGGTACGAAAATTTTTATTACCTTTGAGTTTTAAGGCTTTTCGACATAAAGAGAGAGGCACAATCTTTCTATGCTGGCTTTTCCATCTGCCCCCCATCATGTGCGGCATCCGCAGCGCACAAATTCGTCTGGCCTCGCCCAGGTCTCAATCTCAACTGACTTTTCTCAAATCCCCAAAATCCTCTGCGCACGCTTCCGGTGCATGACGTCATTCACATCCCCCTGGTCACATTTTACTATCTGGGGTTTTATTTTGACATCTCTGAATGACACATCCTCCCCGCATGCGCGTGAACACCTGCGCTCATGTTGCACCTAACTAACCCATGCGCTAAGCGAAAGGTTCTCAACCTAAGTAAACCCAAAGGCAAGATATATAAAACGAAATCCCTCGGCCATTATATTACACTATTTCATTGGTGAACAATGAGAAAGCTGTATCGCTATGGTAAATAGTTATATAAATTATACACTTATTCTTTAACATTATGGACTTGTATTTTATCTTTTTAAATTCCGTATTTTAGAGTGTTTTAAAATAAACATTAGATTATCAATAGTATTGCTAATGACAATTAAATATAGGCAGGACTATCAGATATTACTTACTGATCCAGTGTAGAAGTGCGCGTTTGCCATTCATAAATAATATTAGCTTGTTCATATCTATCTATCTATCTATCAAATTTTAATGTAAATTAGTTGATAAATGTTCCTTAATTACGAGGATGGAAATTAAATCTGAAATCTTTTAAATATTTAATTAATGTAGAGATAAAAGATGTTTTAATTGAATCAAAGATTGATATCAGTTGCTTATATATATATATACATGTGTGTGTGTGTGTGTGTGTGGAGAGAGAGAAAGAGAGAGAGAGAAAATTGAAGGATGAAAAATATAATTTTGATGAATAAAGATGTGTTACTGATGTATGAATGTATGTCATCTAAGTATTTACAAAATTCCCACTCGTGAATAGAATGTAGTCACACACACACACACAGACACGCACACACATACACACACACATATATATGTATATTCATATATGTTGATATGTGTGAGTGAGTGTGTACGAGAGTGAAAGAGGGAGAGTCGGGGTAGTCGGTAAGATTTGAAGGGAAATCCAACTGTATGAGGAAGAAGAGAAAATTAATTTTCGAAATTGATTTTTTCTTTCGTATATATATAATGCAAGAGCTATTCTCATGAACTGAGCAATCCAGGTAGCCGATAAGGAATATGCAAAAAGATATATGGAAGAAAATTCCTTCTCTAATGCTGAGGATGATGTCTGGGGTAAGATATCCGACTGACGCAAATATGATATCCGACTGACTGTTTCCATGTATCACAATTCTTCAGTGTGTCTAAACACGCGAGATGCTTCAAGCTGGGGATCGATCCCAGCTTGAAGCATTTCACGTGTCTAGACACGCTGAGAAGTTGTGATACATAGAAACAGTCTGTCTATGAATGACAGTATATATATATATATATATATATATATATATATATATATATATATAAAAGGGTACTTCAATAGATAAGATGGATTTTACTGAAGGAATTAGCAAAAGGAAGCCCTGTTTACAGTTGAACCTCTTTCAAGGAAATCAATTGAGATGTGTTCTGTGATGTTCCAGAAGTCGGTCAGCTTGACCTTCTTTTCTGGCTATTGCGTTCAAATTTTTTCTTTACCCGATTGTCAGTCCATGGACTGATTTTCGACTCAAGTCTGTACTAGCAAACATATATTTAGCGCATTTCTAAATACTTTTAGATTAAAATATTTGTGCACATCGCACATACATTAAATTTAGATTTTGATTCCACCGTGTTTGCATTTCTCTGTCTCGGTTTCATTCAGAAGCCATTTTGAATGGCCTCAAAACAAATATCTCCATGAGTTTTCTTTTTTGTGAGCAATAAACCAATCCTAAATCATGAACGATTTACTTTTTAAAAAAAATTATGGTAAAAAAAGCTATTTACAAAAGTCACCTAATTTTTTGAATGACAATCGTATATATATATATATATATACGAGGGTCATTCAATAAATTAAGTAATTTTTGTAGATAGCTTTTTTCCCAGAATTTGGTGATCCTGAAGAGCCGTTTAGGTGAGACCTTAGTAGACACGCTTTTGGCCTTGTATGAATAATTTTCATAATATTAGCTCTATGTCGTGTATATAACAGTTTATTACGTTTTAGCTTAGGTAATTCTGTCGGTGCTTTTTCTTTTAACTAGACATACTAACAGCTTGATTATTTTAAAGTAGTTCGTGTCCTTTTCATCTTTTCTTTTCTACTGAATTTTTTCCCCAGATATCAGTAGAATTTGCAAATTGTACAATCTGTTTTTTTCACACCAAGAGAGTTATATATAAGATATAAAGATTAATGTATATATATATATATTTATATATGCACATGTGTGCATATAAATAAACCATGAAGAGATAATATACCATCCCATGAGGCCAAATAACCAAATCAAACACTTTTCAAGACTTCGGTCAAGTTTTCTGTTAGCTAGTCCTTTGGCCGGGATCGGGTGGTACGTTTGTATCATATCATACCATTATCTTTCCACAGGAAGTATTCAGAACCTATTGCAATGTCTTCAGTTTATTCAGATATACGTGATCTGTGAAAACATCACACAAAAGTATTTGGAAGTAAATAATCATTGTTCTATCAAAACCCGAAACATCTAGCGTCAATTTTCATTTGTGGCACCATGATGAGCATTCATGTATATATATATATATATATATATGGATGTGTGTGGGGGTTTCTGTGTGTTGTAGGTGGCCGGCGGAATAATCTTCAACATCTTTGAAGCGGCATCAGAGTGTCTAAATATTCCTTTGTCTATTTTGGCGCGAAGACCACACAAAGAGCGAAAACTGCGAGACTGGAAGAGAGGACGAAGGACGTTAGTCAGTTAAGAGCGAGACTCCGAAGCAGAGAGTCAGACATTTAGATCGTAGGGCCAGGACACGGAGCGGAGAGTCTGCTCTAAGGCGTGGGTCCAGTACAGTCAGAGGGCAATATGGAGTCAAGATGAAGACACAGAGTGGTAAAGACGAGGGCCAGAGATGAGTCAGCATCTTTGGTTGCTGCAAAGGATTTTTGCTGAGTTCTTACGATAGCCATGAACATACATAGATTGCTAAAAAGAGCCAGATTTCAACTAACGTTTTGCCGTTGTGAATCCGTGTTTGTCGGTTTCTTCCTTCCACCCTGATTGGTTTTGATCGTTATTTTTTTGCTCAACAGTGGGTCATTTCATACCCTCACAGGAAATTCTTCACTTCTGATTTCTTTGTCTTTCAATTTTTCTCTCCAAAAGTTGATGTATTTACCAACTCCCTCCACACAAGAAAGATATGGCATGCAGTCATATTTTTAAGCGAAGTTGAATAGGTTTTGATTTAATTTTCCTTCTAGACCGGTTGTCATACAGAGTTAAAAGATCCAAGTCTGCCCTACTATTTAGCCATAGTCGGAAGGAGAATAGCAGGAAGCAGACTTTTCTCAAGAAGATTAACGATATGTGAAATACAAACAGTCCCGTTCAGGGTTTGAATTAACATCACCTTGCCCATTTCCTTCGATAAACGCCTTAACAAAAGCAGTCAAGGGAAGCCAATAAAAATTTCTAAATTTTAAAAATTTATACTGTTATCGATAACTTTATGCAGAAATTCGATGTTTTTTTACCGTATGTGTAGTGGCTACATCCTGTTGAAACTAAATATATGGTTTATTTTTAGCTTTTAATAGATGTTTGTTTTGAAAGGGGAGCGATTGACGGTATCAGATTATCTCTCATCGTCCTCCAATATATAAGAATTGTGCTTAACACCATACACTACTCTTCACTCGATGTAACAGATACATTTTCTTGGGATTTTTGTCTAAAAATCGGTGATCGTGTTAATTCATAAAATCCATTTTGTAAAAAATAGGCTTCCTCACTAATTCTGATCATGTTTCAAAAATACCATTTGTCTTCGACTTGATCAAACCAAAGTGCATACGCCAGACGCTACTGATAGTTAAATGGATTTTGTTGTTGAACCATTTGGATGCTTAGGGGTGCACCTTACGGGTGAAACTTACAAATCCGCTCCATCGAAGTCCAGGAAATTCCAGAGTGAGCTGATCGCTTGTAAGTGGATATAGACGTATTTTTAATAACACTGTTTCGTACAGCTTCCTTTGAAGGAAAATCTCTGAAACAACTGGAAGATTTGCTTCTATGTTTGTTGATTGGTTGTTTGGTTGTTTGGGTTTTATGGCATATCAATCTTTGTAGGTTATCTAATGCTAAATTCATTTTTATATGGATAATCAGTTCTATTTCAAACAATTCAGTTTAGCATGAGTACACAGTTTAATTATCAAAAGAATTTCCATTTCAAGATATTCAGTTCAGTCAAGCAGTTCTAATTCAAACATTTCAGTTTAGTATAAGTATAGTTTTCGTTCACACACAGTTAAATGTCAGAACAATTCTATTTCAAGCAGTTCAGTTTAGCATAAGTACGTCGTTTAAATATTAAAAAAAATCTATTTCAAGTAAGTTTAGCATAAGTACGCAGTTTAGTTCTATTTGATCCATAGATAGGACCCTATAAGGTGCTACTACTCCGGGTCAGAGTAGACTTGGGAACGATGGCAATGAAGAGGTACTCTGCATTCCCCAAAGCTCCAGCATTACTGGAACCTCACCATCAAATTGTTTAGTGTCCTATCCAGGACACTCGTTGGTAGTGGTGGAGGGTCTTACCCCTTTGCAGAGGTGCGTTCGGTTTATTCTACAGCCCCAGCCGACTGGGCAATCTATGTAATTAGACTGAAATTGAGAGACTAAACTTTTTTATGTTCCTATTTGGAGAATTCTTTTCATTTAAATTAGCAATGTACTTTCTATTTGTTGAAATTATAGACGGCTCCGTGGAATTGTCTATTATCTATGAGTTATCATTATTTTCATTCTTTTTCTCATGAACAAAACATTTTTATTAATATCTATAGTATATAAAAATAAATTATAAGTTTTAAAAATGTTTAAGTTTTGTGGGCTACATTGTATTCATACTGTGTTTCGTTTGTATTCATATTGTATTCATATTGGATATATAGTCAGTTCTTTCAAATTATATTTATATTGTATCCATTCATAATATATTCATATTGTATTCAAGTGCATCAATTCATATTGTATTCATATGTATTGTATCATTCATATGGTATGTATATTGATTTCATCAATATTGTATTCAATCAAATCGTATTTATTTGTATTGTATTTATTCATATTGGCAATTTAACTGTTCTTTTTTATTCTTTAGTTCATTGTCTCAACCTAATCTTTTAGAACTGAAGTTTAAAATTCGAGACAAAATAATCTTATTCTGAATATAAACCCACCTTTGTCAGTGTGGATCCTAAAGTTCGTATGAAACTTGCGGGAATTTAAGTTTATATATCAAATTGGCTTGAGAATAAGGAATCTGTGGAGATCTTATTTCTTACAGCAGTGAGGCCATTTTATTGTCAATTGAATGAATGTTAAATCAGATCTGAGGAGATTGTATGATAACATTATCACGTTAACTGAATGGGAAACTGACATAGTGTTCCTGGTGAGTGTACAACTTGGTGAGGTAACATCTTGGTGAGAGTACAATTTGAAGAGGGCACAACTTGGTGAGAGTACGATTTGGTGAGTGTGCATCTTGGTGAGAGTACAATTTAGTAAGGGTACATTTTGGTGAGAGTACAATTTGGTGAGGGTACATCTTGGTGCGAGTACAATTTGGTGAGGGTACATCTTAGTGAGAGTACATCTTGGTGCGAGTACAATTTGGTGAGGGTATATCTTAGTGAGAGTACATCTTAGTGCGAGTACAATTTGGTGAGGGTACATCTTAGTGAGAGAACATCTTGGTGAGGGTACAATTTGGTGAGGGTAAATCTTGGTGAGAGTACATCTTGGTGTGCAGCTGACTTATTGTTGATGTTTGCTGAAAGTTTGCAAGTTCTTACAGAATTTATTTGATACGGTTGTGTTGCTCATAATGGAACACACAAAAAGGGTGTCCTTGTTATGATACTTGACTGCATTTGTTAGTGAGTCTCCAATATTGGTACTCTGGGGAGTGTAAAGTCCTTTCTTTATAACTCCAAAGTTCATCCGGTCCCAGATGATAGTATCTGCTCGGGTCCCATAAATAAGTAAATTTCGAGATTATGCTTAAATGATTCGTGATAAAATTTACATTTAAAACAATGATATTGCTACAATGTATGGAGTGTTTGCTTGTTTAAAAAGATTAAGAACTTCATTAGTGGTTAGGTTATGTTATTTGGTATAATGGCATGTCAACTCTTGATGGTTATTTAATGCCAAATCCTGTTTATACACTACCCTATATATATATATATATATACTTTCAATTAAAAAAACAAAATTCGGTCACATTAGGATTATAAATTTACTTCTATCCTCCAAAGAGCATTGATATGAATCCACAACTCCCCAAAATTTAACGGGACTTCCTGAGATCCAACATGGAAATAAATTATTAAATGGGGATGGTCACAGGAGGTAAGGGGAGAGAAGGAGCCTTCTCCTCTTAAAGATTACTTCCGGTCTCCTTTCGTTTCCGGTTGAGACAATAAGAATATAGTAAAGAAACATAAAATTTTAATTAAGTTTTACAATAGTTTCATCTTCATTTTAAAGGAACTCTTTAGGTTTAACAATAAAATAAGGAATTACAACAAAATTAAATTATTTCAAATAAACATGAAAAGCAAAGACCATAATTCATTCAATTACTAATATATGTATATATATATATATATATATATATATAGCATTCTTAAGTGTATATCTGGAAGGTAACCTAATTTTTAACGAGTCAAAGCCCATTTGTTTGCAGACAGTAAATGGTTTCAAGTGTTGCTTTTCGTCACTTATGGTTCAAGTCAACATTATTCATTTGTTTGCACGCGGTATTATTGGTATTAGATACTAATAGTTGAAAACATTTAACTAAATGGTTTCAAGTATTAGTATTTAATACCAATAATTCAATTTATTATTAATCATTTGAGTCCTGTTAAATGATTTCGAATTTAGTAAATGTTTAGGTAGTTTTATTTGACTAAGAGACGAGGCCCTAACAGGTATTACCACTTCGGGTCTGAGTCGACATTAGAGTAATGGAAATGAAAGGGTACATTCAACTAAACTCATAAAACTGAATCCTCCCAACAGATAGTTTTGTATCATATCCAGGACACTTATAGGCGAGAGGTACCCTTTTGCAGTGGCACAGCTGGCATATTTTACAGTCCGACTTTATTAATACTTTGGCTCTTTAGACATGGATACTGTAATCAAGTATAGAGTTTGCTTTTTAAAATATTTCTCTGACATGTTTTTGTATACAAATACCACTTCCTCCAATATAACTTTTGTAATCCTATGTGAAATTAAATACCATAATCATATACGCGTATGTGTTTCTGTTTTGCTTTGATAATAGTCGTCGCAAAACATTCTCTTCTAAATATCTTTAATGTTAAAGGAAACATTGAATGTTTCGTAAACATCAAACGTCCATTTCAAATTATACCTTTTTTTTTAGAATTGAATAAAATTAAAATAAACATTTTGTCTTTTCACTTTTTATAAAATGCAAAAAAGAAAAATAAAGATCTGAATCTCAGCTAATATAAGAAGATATAATTAAAATAAAAAAATAAATAAAAAGAGATACTTACTTCTCGAAATAAACTTTGGGTCGATATTACTTTCTTGTAAATATATATAAAAAAAACCCAACAAAATCAATAGGTAATTATGTACGCAACCGGTCCATTAGCCTAATGAGTAGAGTGTTCGCCAATAGTCCGGAAGACCGGGGTTCAATCCTAGGTCGAGTCATACCAAAGACTCAAAAATGTTACTTGATGCTGCCCCGCTTAGCACTCAGCACTATAAGGTGAGGATCAAGGGTAAAGTGGAGCAATCCAGGGAATGGAGTTTCACCCTTCCCAACGCCTCGGTGTAGTAGCTATTGAAAAGGGAGCCTTCAGTTCACCCTCGACAAAGGTCGCCAACAACTTTTATGTACGCTAAGAAATAAGAATAGTCTTTTCAATTGAATTTTCCAAGGATATTCAATACAGAAAATGTCAAAAAGTGATACATTGAACTAAAATATTTTAGCATACAAGAAACGAGAAATAAATTAATTCAGATATATGGCATTCAGAACAACAAAACATAACTAATTAATCAGTTCGTCATTAAAATAAAATGACTTTGTGTTAAATACAGATTGGTTGGGTGTTGAATAAAGATCAAGCATCTTTTTCTTAAAATATAAAAAGATCATGTGTCAAATCCGGCCTGGGAGAGGATTAATAAATATCAAACACTTTTTCGTCAAAGTTTCTTTTCATGTTGTGGAACTGAGTTGCTGATATTTGCCGATAGTTCGCAATTTCTTCCAGAATTTATCGAGTTGAGTTGTGATGTCCAAAACGGTACATCCATCTTACTGACAATGTCTAAAATACACCGACCCTGCAGAGGGTCAACGTCCAGCAAACAAACTGCATCAGTTGGTAAGTAAGGTGGTTGCTCTGATACTCTGAGGAGAGTGGAGTCACCCTATCGTTACCATCACCCCGAGTTCCACAATAAAGGGTTACATCTAAGGTTCGAATAGATCTGTTTGCTATTAGTAAGATTAGATAGATATACTTGAAAGTCTTTTTAATCAACATATTTTATAACTTAGTCACTTGGGCTCGAAACCTAAGATAACTGTCGAAAAATTTCTTTATTATTATAGTTAGGGTTTATAGGAGTAGGTCGCTAAGCATTCCCGGTGACGTCGGTGAGATTTCAGTAAGTTGTATTTTGTAATCAACCCTCAATCACTCAAACTTGTAAAACGAGATATCTCGCGGGAAATTTCTTTATGTTTACAGGGCTGTTGAATGTCTTACAAGAAATTACTTCTGTAGCTGTTGACGATATAATTTGCCAAAATAACGCAACATTTTGATAGTTCTATACATAACATTGTTTTTCTGAACAAAGTACGAAGCCTATTTATCTGTACAGTTAATAGATTTGTACATATAGTCGTTGTTATAAGTATTCAAATAAACTGATTATTTGCTTCTCTTAATTTTGGGGAGTAAGAAAACAAGAACATTACGCCAAACAGAAAAAAAAAAAAAATTAACCCCAAAGCATTTAATCAGTAAAGTTTTGTGGTATACTGAAGAACATATTTCTGTATAAACATTTTTTCGTCTATTGTATCTGGCAAATACACCCGCCCAAGCCGAAACTCTGCTACGTAGCCTGGAATTATCAGCGGCATGCATGAGCAGCGGCCTTCATGTCAACGCAGACAAAATAGAATCATCATCATGTCATGCCACAGGCACGGATATCCTTGACCCTCTTTCGTCACTTCTCCCTATCGTTCATCGCCTCTGGTAGGACTTCGGGGCTGCATCCTGTATCCTCACATAGCTGCTGGATGTATGTTCGAGCTGGTCGTCCTCTTTTTGCCCGGCCATATGTGGGGGTCCATAGGAGTATATCATTTATGAGCTCGTCCCTGCTTCTCCAGCAGTGACCTGCATGTCTGGTTCGTCTAGCTTGGATAGTTTTCGTGATGGGAGGTTGGTGGCCGTATAGTTGGTGCCTTGTGGGGTGTTGCCTCCAGGACTTGTTCAATATTGCTCTCAACATTCTTGTGTAATTGCCGTCTATCTTCTTCCCCAGCAATTTAGTTAGCGTCCAAGTAGTGCATCCATACAGCAGTGTCGATACGACCGCTGCTTGGAAGAAACTGCGTTTCATTTTATCGGCTTGGTTGGGTGTATTTGCCAGTATCGCTATGTCATCAGCGTAGTCGGCGTCGGTAATTGTTTTTGCGTGGTGCCTTATGTTTTCTCTGATTTTATCAATCGGTGTTCTAAGCAAGTAATCTAGAAATATGATAAAGAGGTATGGGGCTAGCGTGTCTCCTTGTAGTACTCCTGCTACAATGTCAAAGTATTCTGTCTCCATCCGGTGAGCGTACTTTCACTTTGGTGTTTCTATAGAGAATCATTACTGCTGCTACGGTTTCTTTAGGTAGGCCGTATGCTAGTAGGATTTGTTCCATCTTTCCTCTGTGAATGGAATCGAAGGCCTTGGTAAAGTCGACAAATAGCAATGTCGCTTGTAGGTTTTTTGCCCATACGCCCTCTAGGATTCTACGGATGGTTAATACTTGTGAGGTCGTGGATCTATTTCTTCGGAATTCATTTTGGTTTTTCCTAAGGATGTTGTCTATTTTGGGTTCTATCCGGTTTCGTAGTAGGGCATAGTAAATTTTGGCTGCTATAGATGTAAATGTTATGCCTCGGTAGTTCTTGGCTAATCCGAGGTAACCTTTTTTAGGGAAGGGGAGGATGCATCCCTTCATCCATCTGCCTATCGTATTTTGATTATAGACTGCGTTGCAGTGTCGGAGCAGTATGTCGTCGAATTGTCTGGTCTTCCATACTTCGGGGGAAATCTCGTCCAGCCCTGCAGCTTTCCTATTTTTAATTTTCTTAAGAACCGAGTCGAGTTCTTCTTGAGTGAACGGTTCTAGTTTAATGTCCAATTGCTTACTAATTATTCTGGTGATTGGTTCATGCGTTACTTTCGGTGGGTTTCCTAGTAGGTTTTGGAAATGCTGTTTTCACAGTTTTATTCTTTCCTGTTGGTTTGCAGCTTTCAGTCTTGCTTTGACTGTGCTCTTCCTTCTGCTCACTTCGTTTATTGTTTGCCATGCTATCCGAGATTGCCTATCTTCCACTGAGTCTCTAATCTTATCAATCTGTCTGTTCATTTATATATATGCCTGCTAATTGATATTGTGCCGTTTTTAGTTTCCGGGTATTTGTGTTTGTTGGGTTTTTCCAATAGCTTTTGGAAGCTGTTTTCACGTGTGCTCGTTTTCTCTCACCGCTAACATTTCCCATGGGACTCTATATTTAGTTCTAGGTTTTGTTGGAATACACTTCGCTGCCGCCTCGCAGTGCGCCTTGACGAAATTCTCATATTCGTCATTTGGGGTACCTTTTTCCGTCTTCTCTTGTAGTGTCTCGAATCTGTTTCTCAATTCTTCTAGATATTTATCTCTTATATCTCTGTTGTTGAGAAGGGCCCAGTCATAGTGCTTGGTGGTTGCTGTTCGTGTGGCGTTTTCTCGTAGGCTTAGTCGTATTTTTGCTGTGACTATTCGGTGATCGGAAGACACACCCTCGAAAGAGGAGTATGCCTCGCAATTGATTGCGCTATTTTCCCATTTCTTGTTTATAAAGATGTAGTCTGTCTGTGCTTTACTATTGCTCGCGTACGTGTAGGTCCATAATTTTCCCTCCCTTTTTTGGTAGTTTGTATTGAGGCATGTTAATCTATTTTCTATCATGAAATCTGTTAGATGTTGTCCATTCCTATTTGATGTGTTGTGTAGGCTGTATTTGTTGTTTCCGTTTTTCCCTATTTGGGCATTCATGTCCCCGCCAATGACTAACATGTTGTGTTTCGGAATGCTACGTACTAGAGAGGATAGCTCATCGTAGAAGGCGACTAGTTCAGTTTCATCACTAACATTGGTAGGGCTGTAGCAGGATATGATTGTTGCTCTTGGGTTGCCATTAAACGTAGCTGTCAACATCTTCGGTTGCATTCTCTCACTGCTATTAAGTGTTTGTAACGCTCTAGGTCCTATAAGGATTCCAACTCCTCCTACTATGGCATTGACAGAGTTTTTCCATGCCGATACAGTGGCTAGCGTCCATCCAATACCAGTTTCGTGATATTTGATATCTTCGGTGTGCGTGTATCTATGTTCTTGTATGCATTTTATGTCTATCTTAAGTTCTACGGCCGTGCAGTTAGCTCTGGAAGTTGTCCTATGCTATTTAAGGTTCTTACGTTGAATGCCGCAATTTGCCTTCTTTGTTTGCATTTTCGTAGTTTTTGTTGTTTGAGCTCTGGAGCTGATTTTTCGAACACTGAGGCCAGGGCTCCAACATCAGCAGAACGCGCCCCTTTTTTACCCGCGCGAAGAGCGATGTGGTTTATGTATTTAGTTTGAGTGTGGGTCATGGTTATCTTTCGATGGCTGTTTTTATTCTCATCTGGAGAAGCCACTCTTATAGATGAGCAGCAGTAGTTCCCCGATCCAACTGACGATCCTGAGCGTTAAGTCGCAAAACTCACGTCCAGGACCAGGTTAGATATTGAGTTTGGCCGTCAATGGGTCTATTCAAATACCTTCACGTATTCACGAAACAGAACAGAGAGGATATAAACTCGCATGTGCCAGCTGAAAAAATAGCTTCAATAGTGGTTAGTATGTCTGGGACTGTAGAATACACTGACTGCACCTCTACAGAGGGGTAAGACCCCACCCAATGAGTGTCTTGGATATGACATTTAACAATCTAATGGTGAGGTTCCAGTAATACTGGGCCTTAGGGAGAATGCGGAGTACCCATTCATTGCTAACGCTCCCAAGTCCACTCTGGACTGGAGTGGTAGCACCTGATAGGGCCCTATCTATGGGTTAAATAGAACTAACGGCATACCTATTCTAAACTTAATTGTTTGACTAAACTGAATTGCTTGAAATAGAAATGTTTTTGACAATTAAACCGTACTTACAATTAAACTGCATGCTTTTGCTAAACTGAATTATTTAAAATGGAACTGTTTTTTGACATTGAAACTGTATTAAACTAAACTGATTTGTTTAATATAGAACTGTTTTGACATTTAACTGTGTATAAACAAAATCTGTACTTATACTAAACTGAATTAGCTGAATTAAAACTGCTTGACTAAAGTGAATAGTTTGAAATAGAAACGTTTTTGACAATTAAACTGTGTACTCATGCAAAACTGAATTGTTTGAAATAGAACCGATTATTTACATAAAAATGGATTTGGCGTTCAATAACCTACAAAGGTTGATATGCCATAAAACCCGACCATGAAGTCAATCACACTGATGATTTAGAGAAATAATATAATATCTAATAATTAGCTTTATATATATATATATATATATATATATATATATATATATATATATATTTATGTGTGTGTGTGTGTGTGTCCGCGTGTGTGTGTGTGTGCGTGTATTTGATCAAATAGGGCAGACACGAAGTCTCTGCCTATTTTATCTTTGATACATTAAAAAATCAACTTTAATTTCTATGAAAACAATACTAAATCAGACAACCCAAAACATGTTAAATCATTTTATCTAAACCAGATGTACAAATACAAGGAACTTGATAATATAGTACTAAAAATTTAATACATGTTGGTTATCACCCACCTTTTCCCACACAATAAACTAGTCCATCTGCCATATATAGCAGTAGCTACTAATACCATGGCACACTAGAAGATGAAGAACAGCTTCTTATAGGAATAGTATTAGAGCGTTGGAGACTGGAGATCGCACTAGATCACATTACTTGCTACTGTAATAACGGAAGCCAATACTATCGTTGAACTATATCTTTATTCTGTATTCACTAATCCTATGTTCTTGTCTACTAATAGTCTCTCTATTGTATATACTTTTTCCTGATAATATATCTCTATTTCCTCTCATATCGTGGTTTGTCCTTTATTTAATATTACAAGCATCACTAATCCTATGTTCTTGTCTACTAATGGTCTCTCTATTGTATATACTTTTTCCTGAGAATATATCTCTATTTCCTCTCATATTTATTTAATATTACAAGCGTTCTCTAACCAGAACGCAACAATACGTAATATCGTCTTCTCTAATGACTCTCACAATGAAAATAAAACTCCTCATACATTATCCTAAATTCTATTCGACTAAGCCCATCATCTCGAATAACTTCTCTCAAATTGGTACACTACATAGGTCGTACTGAGGTAACTAGTTGAAACTAGTTACCTCAGTACGACCTATGTAGTGTACCAATTTAAATTTTGCTCCGAGAATCTTTCTCAAATAACGTTAGAACCTATATTGGTTTGACTACTACAACTCTGTTTAGACGTTTAACACTCTACCTGTCCGACATTAGTTCTATCTGTCAACATCTTAAAATACATTAGTACCTCTCCTCAAAATATTGAACATTTCTAAGAGAAAACATCTTATATTACAGAAAGAGAAAACCAACAAAAACTGTACATTTTCGAAGCTCTCAATATAAAGATTAACACACGTTCCTTAAACAAGATCTTATATAACAGCCACATTCTAAAATGGTGTTAACTCTTTTTCCGCCAATTCTTAATGTTAGTGATCTTGCATATTGCAATTAGGGTAGTGTAAACACAGTATCAAAAGTGCTTGGTGACTGAGAGTTTCTTTCCTATGCAATCATTCCATCAGAAAACCCAGTTACCAAGCGTAATTAACTCTGTGTCAACACTATCATAACTTATATATATATATATATGGAAGAAAATAATGGATCGTAATCCGACAGTTTGTAAAGAAAAATTGACAACAAGGTAGAAGGAGAGATTTATTGAGAAACAAAGTCGACACTATAGCGTTTCGGTTCCATCATTAGGTCTATGAGGGGTCATATTAGTGATGTTGAGTTAACGATGGATGTGTAAAAATTGTAAACAATATATAAAACTTTGGAAAACATGTATAACAAAAAAAAGTTGGCTGTTTATGACGAGAAAAAGTTGGCCGTTTGATCACTGAATCAGCGTTTGTTGCTTTAAACGACGTCACCTGCCCTCTACATTGTGCAGAATCCACGTTCCGTTTGTTCATCGAGAGATTTCGAATCATTCCTTGTTTTCGACGAAATTCAAATTCGATAAGTCTGTTTTTTTTCTTCAAACGTATATGCCTCGGAAGATCCCAAAATACGAATACAAGCCTCAAGGCACAGACTTATGTGATCAAACGGCCAACTTTTCTTGTCATAAACAGCCAACTTTTTCTTGTTATACATATTTTCCAAAGTTTTTATATATCCTTTACAATTTTTACACAGCCATCATTAACTTAACATCACTAATATAACCCATCATAGTCCTGATGATGGTTCAGTAGAACCGAAACATTATAGTGTCGACTTTGCTTCTCTAAAAATCTCTCCTACTTCGATTACCTTATTATATATATATATATATATATATATATATATATATATATATATATAAGCAACTGAAAGAGATTTCATTTAACAATATAGTTTACTAAGTGTTGATTGTTAGTTTGAGGCAAGTTTCGAAATGAAACTAATTCGTTTATTTTATTCAGATTTGAAAAGCTTTTTAAGATTTTTTTTACATTGTTAATAATTGAAAGTATTCGTATAAAAAAATCAATTTGATAAAATTCCATTCAATTTGGATGTAACTAAGGTGGCACTATCATTGTAAAAGCGTTAGATTCGAGAGAAAAAAAATAGAGAGAAATGTTGAAGATCATAAAAAGTTTCAAAAATATTGTACGTATCGTTTATCAGATTCATTTTCGTGACCTGATGTAATAAAAAATGTTATTCAGTATCAAATCTTTACAACATGTAGATATAATAAAATTTCCCAGAGTTTTAAACAAGTATTTAAAAATTTAAATCACTACTTCGTGTAAAAGACCCAGTCAGTAATATTAAAGGCATTATGCGTAACCTAAATATATATATATATATATATATATATATATATATATATATATATATATATATATATATATATATACCGGTTGAGAATTTTAATATAAAAGAAAGTATGGTCAGCCACAGACAATTATTCTGTTCATCTGTACTTTAACTTTTATCCAAATGCTCCAACGATATATATATATATATATATGTATTTGAAAAAGGTGTTATCTAAACGTGTGGTTTAATAAGTGTTGATTGTCTGAGCCAAGTTCGGAAAGCGACTAATTCATTCATTTTATCTAAGAGACGATAAATATTAACAGAGGAAGACTTACTGTAAAGGAACCATCTTACAATACACGTATGAATCCTGGGATTTTTACGCGTTTATTCAAAAGTCTGTGACATCAAATTGTTTGTCTTCAAATGAATACGCAAAAGAATAAAAAATGAACAAAAAACGAAAAACAAAATAAAAACACTTCAGTATCTTCTGACAACAAACATCAGTTTTTACTTACATTTTTTTTTTAAAATACGAGTCACGACATGACAAAATTCACAAAATATCTTCACGCATGCGCCACAATATTACCGTGTTGACGTCATCACGATGTTTGGTATTAATATAACCCTCTGTTTTTTTTTTCCTTTTACAAATTTTGTCACGACGCGAGCAGCAAGGTGCATAATAGCTTTAAGAATAATGATTGAATTAATAATATAACATGTAGGCTTAGTGTATTGAGTAAAGCTATATATGAAACCCAAAATTTCACTGTCGCCAATAACAGACAGGTTACTTCTTGAGACCACTAGCATTGATGATTTAGAGAAACAATGAAAGAGCATGTAATTTACTTGATTTGAAAGTTTTCGAAGAAGTATTAGTAGAAATTAATGGTAGCAGATTTTTATAATGTAAAGAATAATATGCTTAGTTCTTATATAATGTTTTATCACCATTATTTTATCTTTTACCTTCTATATACTTATATTGTATACGCCGGTTAATATGTAAAATTATAGGCGGGATTACATATTAAGTTTTGTTTGGTTTGGTTTGGTGGCATATTAACCATTGTAGGTTATTATATGCAAAATCCATTTTTATAGATATAAGTAAAGTTGGCGACCTTAGTCAAGGGTGACCTGTTGGCTCCCTTTTCATCAGCAACTACACCGAGTTGTAAGGGAGGGTGCTACTTCACTCCCTTGATTGCTCCTTACCTTATAGTGCTGAGTGTCAAGCAAAGAGGCTTCAAGTACCATTTTTTGAGTCTTTAGTATGACTCGACTTGGGTTTGAACCCCGGTCTTTTGGACCATTGGCGAACATTCTACTCATTAGGCCAATCAAACAATTCAGTTTAGCAGAAGTACAGTTTTTTGTTTATACACAATTAAATATAAAAAAACTGTTGTGTTTCAATTCAGTTTGGCATAAGTACACAGTTTATATCTCAAACGGTTCTATTTGCTCCACTGATAGGACCTTTTCACGTGCTACCACTCCGAGCCCGTGTGGACCGGGGAGCCTTGGCAATAAAGGAGTACTCCGCATTCCCCAAACATCACCATCAAATTGTTTAGTGTCATATCCAGGAGACTCTTAATTTACCTTGTGTCATATCCTGCCGCTCGGGCAGGATATGACACAAGGTCAATTTTTAAGCGGGGTTTAACAGGTTAAAATTCAGAGTTTTCCTTCTCCTAGACTAGTTGCTTTGCCAATGCTGAAGAATCCAGTCTACCCTACTATTTACCTATAGCTGGAGGGAGAATAATTGGATTCATACCTTTCCTAAAGGTATTAGTGCTATGTGAAATGCAATCGGTCTCGTCCAGTATTTGAACTCGTGTCGTCGTGTCCATTTCCTACGACGATAACCATTACACCACGGGCACCTCATATCCAGGAGACTCGTTAGGGAGTCTTACCTCTCCTCAGAGAGGCAGTCGGTGTATTCTGAAGCCCATGCCGAATGGGCCAGTACTTGTTGTTAAGGTCTCCAAAAGATCGTGTCTATTGACCAATAATGGTAAGTTGGTTTTACGGCATGTCAACTCTTATTGGGCTACTTTAGGAAGAATTATTTTGTTTTGATGATATCAAATAAGTAAAGACAATAATATTCTGTAAACCATTATAACTTCAAGAACAAATAATTTACGTGCAGTTACATGGTTCCTATTATTAACCATTGACACAGTGGTAGAGTGTTCGCCATAGGTCCGGAAGACGAGGTTTCAATCCCAGGGCGAGTCATACCAAAGGCTGCTTGCTAAACACAACATTTACAAAGGTAAGTGGAGCAATCCAGGGAAAGGAGTAGCACCCATCTCTACGCTCTCGGTC
The DNA here is from genome assembly GCA_963585895.1 of Sepioteuthis lessoniana. Classification (NCBI taxonomy): domain Eukaryota; kingdom Metazoa; phylum Mollusca; class Cephalopoda; order Myopsida; family Loliginidae; genus Sepioteuthis; species Sepioteuthis lessoniana. The sequence continues at coordinate 19,131,965 of OY757925.1, read as the reverse complement.
TAGTAGCTATTGAAAGGGGATTACGGTCTGCTGACTTACTAATAATTCATGAATTGATTATAAGCACGTGATGTGGGGGAGGGTCCTCGTAAGGTAATGGCTAACAAGCTGGACTGCAGCCTCGAAGTAAGCGAGTTCGAACTCCATTGGCTCTATTACGTTCACTTTCACTATTTGGAATGTCATGAACCGCTTTGTCCCCTAAGCTATGGGTTAAGTAGTACCTATGGTTCATCTACAACGATGTATTTGGTATCAAATAACCCTTGAAGTTTGATATGCCATTAAACAAAGAAACCAAACAATTATTTGGCTAAAAGCAGGAGTTCCTGAGGTTCGTATTGATACTATAGCATGGTTTCACCAATTGGACTCAAACTAAAATTTTGGAGAAAAGCTCGATGGTAACTACACGAGGATGCTGCGTGAAAAAAAAAACACAGGAAGCAGCACCTTTCATAATTGCAGCTGTTGGGCCACTTACCTCTCATCGAACGAAATATTCAAGTAAGGAAAGCCAGACATGCTGGGCATTGCTGGAGAAGTAATGACGAAGTCATAAGCAACATTTTCCTATGGACTACTACACATGGACACACCAGTGTTGGCCGACAAACAAAACGCACACTTATCTGCCTTGTTCGGACACTAGATGCCTTCTAGAAGTCTTTTCAGGAATGATGGCCAACAAGGAGAGAGAGAGAGAGAGAGAGAGGAGGGACTCTATCATAGAGAGTAAGTTGCATTTATTTTTATTTGCATACAAACACACACACACACACACACACACACACACACACACATATATATATATATATATATATATATATATATATATATATCATTACTTTACGTAATTTATGCAATGTTAAAATATCCCTAAAAATTAAGAAAAAATATTTACACATGCAAACAACCCCTGATGACAGCCTATGAAAGGTCCGAAAACTATTGGGACATTTTCGGTAAATTCATCTACCAACTCCAACCTAAAACCAAAACATTTGAAAGGATCCTAATAAAGTTATATAGACAAAATGCGTCTTTATCATTTAATCAAACATGCTTAAATGAAGGACTGCTACCCCCATATATATATATATATATATATATATATATATATATGTAAAGCTTTAGTGCATGGTATTGTACAAAATAAATCAGCTGAATTAATGTGGGAAGTACCAAATACCCCTTTCTTAACAATCAAGGATTAAGTCATGTGTCTAGGGATTCCTGGAAAGAGGGAGCTGAACTATTTTTGGCATCCTCCTGGCGATTAACTTCTTTCATGTTCCCTCTCTCACTTCAGCGACGTAGAGGTTGGATAAATGGCTATATATGTACTAGGTTTAATGTTTGGCGAAGTAAATAAGCAGAAATGTATTAGTCAGTTGGATAATCGTGGGGTACTTCCATAAATATGACCGTGTGTCAAACCAAAGTAAACTTTATATATATATATATATATATATATACCAGAAGTAGATGGTAACATTTTCATAATAAATTTCAGCGAGTGAATAGGTAAGGAATCCAATATGGAATCAATAATCTGCTCATTTAATTGTAGACTCACTTCAGCTGGAAACACGACACAACTTGAAAGGTTTGCCTACAAGTTAAAAATGATACACTTTACATTACATTATAGTCCATACACTTACTGCTGTAATTGAATATTGCAGAAATTGCCTAAACTTGCGCTTATGATTTGTACAAGACGTCATATAAAATCATCGTCCAGTCATAAGAAACTTTTTACTTGATTGCCAAAAATGTTTTAACTGGTTTCAACAAATATTTTGTCTTTTTTTTTATCATTCAAGATTTTCGGCCTATTGTTTTCATCTTTTTTGTTATTTCCACAACGTTTCGGCCCATATGTCCCCCAGCCTTCTTCAGGTGTTTGTCGAACATAACCGTGTACAAGTGTTAAGTATCCCTGTATTGTTACTCGCCTGCAGTCAGGATTGAACATGTAACCTCTAGATGATTGTCTCCTTAGAAGCTTAGGGAACCAAAGCCTATAACCGTTACACTATGTCCTACTGGACATACTGAACACTTGTACCCGGTTACGGTTAACGGAATCAGAACAGGCGACCCCCATGGATTCAATAAAGGACGTAGTTCGAATTTCCGTTTAGGTTCCCGAGTTCGACGAATACCTGAACAAGGCCGGTGGACATATCGGCCGAATCAATGTGATGGATAAAGATGGAGACAATAGTTAAAAAAACCCTTAATGATAAAAATCCTCAAGCTTCGTCTCAATTCAAATAACTAAATATTTTGTATTTGTATGAAACGTTTTAAAGCGAAAGGGGCATCTTAGTGTCTGATAATAATGTTAAAATGCACGTAAGAAAGATATGGACTGTAACTGACATGTTAACAGCCATGCAGAAATCTGATCTTTCCAATAAAATAAAACCTGGAGTGCTTTTAATCATTAATCGTGTCAGTGCTAATGTATGGTTGTATCATTTAGACTCTAACGAAATATCTGGAGGAAAAGCTAGATGAGAAGTACTCAAGTATGTTGCTCTTTTGAAAAAATCAGGAAGCATGACTCTCAAAAACGGCAGCTGTACGGTCACTTACCTCCCATCACACAAATCATCAAAATAAGACGAGCAAAAAATGCTAGTTACAACTGGAGAAGTAAGGACGAATCATAAGTGATATTCTCCTAGCGACTCCCACATATTGACATACAAGTGTTAGTCGATGGGCAAAATCTCAGTACGTACACTTGGTGTTGTCCAGACGACTTAACCAAGGGCGATCAGAGAGAGAGAGAGAGAGAGAGAGAGAGAGAGAGAGAAAGAGAAGAATTAGTTCTGTCGGCTCACCTTGATGATGATGATAATGATTAATACTGTTACATATTGACCTTTGACAAACCCGTCAGATAGAGATTTCGTAAGCAGAATGTGCACCTGTGTAAACAAATGGGACAGTGGAAATGAATCATGAACCGGACGGAAAATGCGTTGGCGTTATGAATAATATATTAGTGCAAAGTTTCAACCCCTCCTGACAGTTCAGGCGGTCATTCAGGAGAAGCGGGCAGTCAGAACAGAAGATGCCCTGGGCATGGCCATGGGGCCAGTGATTCCAGCTGAAAAGCAGAGGAAGTAAGGCTCCGAGATTGTGTCTCTACATGGTGTAAATTATAGCAGTCCTTCGTCAGTCGTAGTCCCAGTCCTTGCTCTCTCTCTCTCTCTCTCTCTCTCTCTCTTGGTTGCAGCATTTTGACCCTTTCGTAAATAAACAGGAAGTTTATATTTTTAAGAATAAGTATTGTGGTCTCTTAATTCCTTCATCATTTGGCTACTCAACAATACATGCGAATTTGGCTTTCATGAAAATCTATTTTGACTCTACGCTAAATAAGTTGTAAAACTAGAGCGCATTCTTGCAATTCTTTTCTCCAATAAAAGGCATGAGAACAGAACTTTCTGGCCTACAAATTATGAAAGACAATGACTATTTTCAAAAGAATTACGTTTTATTCATTGTTCAATTTTTATGTTGGTTAACACAGCTTTAGTCTCGATACTTTTTGGACACACCTTTTATGCGTTGAGTAAGCTTGCATTCTTTTTATGAAAAAAGCTACGGATTTATTGATTTCTTTTTTCGTTCATTTTTTGAAACAAAGCCAATTTACTAAGCGGTTGATTATGCAGTTCATTTAAAATCGAACCATTTTTAAACGGACCCTACCAACCACTCACCTCGATTTAAATCAGGGATGGGGAAATAAATAAAAAAGATAAGATTAAAAAGAGAAAGAGGAGAAAAGAATGAACAAAAAAGGAAGGAAAAAAAAAGAAAGTGGGGAGAAAAAAGATGCTTTCTTTCCCTTTAGTTTATTTGTTTAACGGCATATCAAGTCTTCATGGGTTATTTAATGCTGAAATTTTATTTATTCATTTATTTATTTTGGTTTGGTTTATTAGTTTAACGCCATACCAAGTTTTCATGGATTATTTGATGCCTAAATTTGATTGATTTATTTCTTTTGGTTTTGTTTTTTAGTTTAACAGTATATCAACTCTTCACGGGTTATTTAAAGCCTAAATTTTATTTATTTATTTTTTTGGTTTTGATTATTAATTTAACATCGTATTAAATTCTCAAGGGTAATTTAAAGCCGAAATTTGATGGATTAATTTTTTATTTGCATTATTTGTTTAACGGCATAGCGTAATTTCTCATGGGCTGTTTAATGCCGAAAATTTTGTTTTGCTTGGTTTATTTGTTTAACGGCATGTCAACTATTCAAGGGTTATTCATTGTCGAAAGTTAATTCCTTTGTTTGTTTTAGATATTTAACTGCATCTCGAATTCTTATTAGTTAATTAATACCAAAATTTGATTAATTTACGTTTGTTTATAGTCATAAGCATTTATATCTTCAACATTCCATGGGAATAATTTTTAAGTCTCAATATTTTTATTCGTCTATTTATACATTTGTACAGTAATTTGGTATTAAGTATTCCAATCTAATCTTAATCTTTCATTGATAATTATATGATTAAGAAAATTTGTCTTATTTCATAATTATCATTTGATCTCACACACCTAACGCCGAAATTAGATTGATTTTTTTTTTCTTTTAGTTTTGGTTCCAAGAATTACAGGGTGCGGAAGCCAAATTAGGAATATTCTAAGTGTCTTTAATTGGAATTATTTTGAGATGAGGCTTCTTAATCTGAGAATTAATTTTTATTTATTGCGGACTTTTTGTCCTCATCTTGGTAGTTTTTTGTGCTGTTTCTTCTTTCACTACGTTTCGGCCAAATTTCACCTCTGGCCTTCTTCAGGTGATTTTACCGCGACCTCGGATAGGAATGATGAGTCTTGTAACCGTATCCCCAGTAATTACTGCCTTCCATAGTTGTTGTCTATCGCACCACGTTTTTGACCAAGTAAACCTCTGGCCGGCTTGGGTAGGATTTGAAACCGCTATTTTCTGACAATACTCACCTGGAACCGTAGAGACTCAACGCCTCTATCCGCTGCGCCACGGGCCCCGAAGGTAAAATCACCTGAAGAAGGCCAGAGGTGAAATTTGGCCGAAATGTAGTGAAAGAAGAAACAACACAAAAAAACTACCAAGATGAGGACAAAAAGTCCGCAATAAATAAAAATTAATTCTCAGGAATATTCTTGTATAAGAATAAACGACTCTTTTATAAAAAAAAACATTAACTTCAATTTAAAAAATAAACAATAAAAGAAGATTGACGCAAAACAGTAAATTTATTCATTATGGCTGCCATTTTTTTTTCCAATTATTATATGAACACGCCTTTGATACGATTTTTATGCCTTCAAAATAAATTATTCAGACTTTTTATTCCATTCCTTCTTAATAGCGAACCAATATTTCGATGGGAAGTTGCATTTGTTTTGTTTTCTAAAACGCCATACATAGCGTGATCAAGGGGGTTAAGGTCTTGACTTAAATCTTGTTTAATTGCTATCCTCACAGTTTTCTTGTGAACTTTTAATTCATTAGCGTACTTTCTTATTGACATTGTTGGGTCTTTCTTAATCACCGTAGTGAGAACAATCAAAAAGCCTTCTTTTTGCCTTTTGTTCAATCCTCCATTCCGTCTTTTCTTTAAAAAGCTCTTTTTCTGTAAAAAAAACAATTTCTTTATACAAACACAAATTTTATACAAATATACCGGAGATAAATATAAATTTTATACAAATATAGAATTGATAAAGACACTTTGGCTTGGTTCTGGCGTAAAGCAAATCCTAGATTCTTTGTTATTCTTTTCTTGCTTATTCATATTGGGCTGGATTTTAATTAAAAAAAGGGCTTGTGTATTAGAGCTAATCATGAAAATTTAGTCGTATCGCGGTTTCTTTAAAAAAATTGACTAAAAACACTAAAAAAAGTTTTAAAAATTATGTCATATTTTGTTTCCTCACTCTGTACTTTCGATCACCCATAATTTGCAATCAGTAAGATATTTTCCGGACATTGGCATGATGGTCAGAGTGTTCGCCAAAGGTCTGGGAGACTTGGGTTTAATCCAAGGTCGAGTCATACCAAAGACTCAAAAAATGGTACTTGATGCCTGCTTGCTTAACACTCAGCATTATAAGGTACGGACAAAGTGTAAAGTGGAGCAATCCAGGGAAAGGAGTAGCGTCCTCCCCAACACCATGGTGTAGTAGATATCGAAAAAGGAGACCTGGGGTCACCCTTGACTACGGTCGTCAACTTTACTTTAATACGAAGTGCATACGATAAGTTTCCAGACGTTTTTCGTATAGGCACTTTTATTGATAGTACACACATGAAATTCTTGTCCCCTTCGAAGTAATCTCTATCCTGCTGCAATGCACTTATTTACCGTTCTAATAAATTCTGGAAGGCCCCATGGAAGTCCTCTTGTGTTGGCGTGTCAATGACCTTCGTCACAGCCTCTTTTATCTCCTCAATTGTCTCATAACGACAGCCTCTGAGCTTAGGGAATAACCAAAAGTCGCAGGGAGCAAGGTCTAGACGATAGGGAGGCTTCGGAACTGTCTTGATGCCCATCTTGGTCAAATAGTCTGTGACAAGGATGGAGTTGTGAACTGGTTTATTGTCCTGGTGGAAATGCCACTGAGCCGATTTGAAAAGTGCTGGCCTCTTCCGACGGAATCTCTTCTTGAACTCCCTTAAAACCTCAACATAGTGACCCTAACCCTAACCCTTTGGCCTATCAACTCTGGTGTATTGAGTTTCTTATTCCTCCCACACCTCTCATCATCCCTCACAGACTCCCTACCTTCCTTGAATCTCTTATGCCACTCAAAAACTGATGCTCAATTCATGGAAGATAGTCGAAAAACAGTCTGAAGCATTTCCTATGTTACTGTGGCATTTTTTCCAAGTTTAGAACAGAATTTTTGCATATCGTTCTTCTAAAGTGTCAGATTGCATTTTTGAAATTCCCCAGCTGTGACAATCAGGTTTTAGTAGGGTGTATTCCAATTGCTGCTGTAGCTGTTCCTCTGAACCTGAAATCATAAAAACTCGTCAGTCATCTCATAAGATATATAGCAAGAACATACTGAATTTTCAAGAGACTACGACCATTTTAAATGCCTGTACAAAAAAGGCTGGAAACTTATCGTATGCACCTCATATGTTTTCAAGAAAGTAACTTCTCGTAACGCAAATAATTTACGCACAGTTATTTAGTTTCAAGTTTTCCTAGCGTACACTAACAATTTACAAGCAATTAAATGGTTTCAAGTTAACAATGATAATAATCCTTAGTAAACAATTATAACTTCAATTAACATTTATTAATGTATAAATGTTTTAGTTGACATTATATGCTATCAATTGTTCCTAGTGTTCAAGAGTAAACCTGGGCGTTATGGCAATGAAGAGGTACGCAACGTTCATCAGAATTCCAGAACTTGAGCCTCACTAAAGGATGCAGTTTATTGACGTACCCCTTTCCATGCCGAGGATGCAATCGGAATATATTAAAACCACAGACGGAGAGTTGGTAGATATGGCTTTGATAGGTTGATTATATCCGTAGGTAAATTCATCATCATTATCAACTCGCGCTGCTAACACGGATTTGCCTGACTTACTCTCTTTTATTATCTCTCTCTCTATCTCTCTCTCTCTCTCTCTCTCTCTCTCTCTATCTCTTAACGTCCCTTTCATTCATCGCTCCCGACAGGTCTTCCAGACTACACAAATCTGTTTTCAAGTTGAGAGATACGGTTTCAATTTTCAGCCTTTCATGATATATGATTAGCTATGGCAGTTCAATGAAGACAAGTGTTTGATTGCCATTCAACCCAATTGCAATCACTAATAGGTAAATTACTGTTCTTAAATTGTATGTGTATATTTACCTAACCAATCCGTTACGCACAGAATTTTATAAAAGTTCAATTTTAAAGAAAATCACGACTGCTTTAAATTTGATGTTTTCTAGATCGGTGACCATACCAGGGTTAAAGAGTCAAATATGCTCTACTATTTACCCATAGCTGGAGGAAGAATATTTGGATGAATTCATTTCCCAATCATGTTAGCACTATGCGAAATGCAAACATACACATTAGGAATATAGAACGTGTCTCAGATTTTAGACGATTCGTTTTCTTTCTAAGATATATTATACGAATCGGTTGCTCCAGATAACGGCACCAGAGTATAGACGCCCACATACTTGCTAAGCAGCGACACGTTGTAGTTGCACCAGCTGCACGTTTTGTGTACTCATAATTTATGCTAATGACGCATCTTAATATGTCAGTAACTTTAACATTTACTTGCTACTAGAATTTTCCATAAATGATTATATATGTGGAGGTGCCCGTGGTGTAATGGTTATCGTCGTAGGAAATGGACACGGCGACACGAGTTCAAATCCTGGACGAGACTGATTGCATTTCTCATAACACTAATACCCTTGGGAAAGGTATGAATCCAATTATTCTCCCTCCACCTATGGGTAAATAGTAGGACAGACTGTGTTCTTCAGCCTTGGTGAGTCAACAAGTCTAGGAGAAGGAAAACTCTGAATTCAAACCTGTTAAACTCCGCTTAAAAATTGATCTTGTGTCATATCCTGCCGGAGCGGAGGGGTTGGTAAATAGGATAAATGATTATATAACGTTGTTCGGAAAATAATGTCCGATTTCAGATTAAACTTTTAGTTCTGAATTAATGAATTTAGACCAGTTTAATCAGTCAAAATATAATCCTAGAATATCTAGACATTTCTGTTATCGATAAACGATGTTATTTATGCCTGTACGATAAAACTGTAAAGGTTTTGATACCACAAAATCTTTAAAAGCAGTTTTTACTTCTTCATCGGAACAGAATGGGGGGGGCGTAAAAGTGTCCAAATGGTTGCCATTAGTCGAGAGATCAAGAAAATATGATGGATGTTGAAAGTCACATATCCTAAGTCTGCGAGCTTCGACAACGTGATCCTGGCACCATCTGGCCGAGCATTGTCATGAAGCAAAATTGTCATTCTGACACCATGAGGCCAAGCATTGTCATGAAGCAAAATTGTCATCCAGGCACCATGTGGCCGAGCATTGTCAGGAAGCTAAATTGTCATTCTGACATCATGAGGCCGAGCATTGTCATGAAGCAAAATTGTCATCCAGGCACCATGTGGCCGAGCATTGTCATTAAGCAAAATTGTCATCCAGGCACCATGTGGCCGAGCATTGTCATGAAGCAAAATTGTCATCCTGGAACCATGTGGCCGAGCATTGTCATGAAGCAAAATTGTCATTCTGACACCATGACGCCAAGCATTGTCATGAAGCAAAATTGTCATCCTGGAACCATGTGGCTGAGCATTGTCATGAAGCAAAATTGTCATTCTGACACCATGACGCCAAGCATTGTCATGAAGCAAAATTGTCATTCTGACACCATGAGGCCAAGCATTGTCATGAAGCAAAATTGTCATCCTGGAACCATGTGGCCGAGCATTGTCATGAAGCAAAACTGTCATCCAGGTACCATGAGGCCGAGCATTGTCATAAAGCAAAATTGTCATTCTGACACCATCAGGCCAAGCATTGTCATGAAGCAAAATTGTCATTCTGACACCATGAGGCCAGGCATTGTCATGAAGCAAAATTGTCATTCTGAAACCATGTGGCCGAGCATTGTCATGAAGCAAAATTGTCATCCTGACACCATGAGGCCAAGCATTGTCATGAAGCAAAATTGTCATCCTGGAACCATGTGGCCGAGCATTGTCATGAAGCAAAATTGTCATTCTGACACCATGAGGCCAAGCATTGTCATGAAGCAAAATTGTCATCCTGGAGCCATGTGGCCGAGCATTGTCATGCAGCAAAATTGTCATTCTGACACCATGAGGCCAAGCATTGTCATGAAGCAAAATTGTCATCCACGAACCATGTGGCCGAGCATTGTCATGAAGCAAAATTGTCATTTTGACACCATGAGGCTAAGCATTGTCATGAAGCAAAATTGTCATCCTGGAACCATGTGGCTGAGCATTGTCATGAAGCAAAATTGTCATTCTGACACCATGACACCAAGCATTGTCATGAAGCAAAATTGTCATTCTGACACCATGAGGCCAAGCATTGTCATGAAGCAAAATTGTCATCCAGACACCATGTGGCCTAGCATTGTCATGAAGCAAAATTGTCATCCAGGCAGCATGTGGCCGAGCATTGTCATGAAGCTAAATTGTCATTCTGACATCATGAGGCCGAGCATTGTCATGAAGCAAAATTGTCATCCAGGCACCATGTGGCCGAGCATTGTCATTAAGCAAAATTGTCATCCAGGCACCATGTGGCCGAGCATTGTCATGAAGCAAAATTGTCATCCTGGAACCATGTGGCCGAGCATTGTCATGAAGCAAAATTGTCATCCTGGAACCATGTGGCTGAGCATTGTCATGAAGCAAAATTGTCATTCTGACACCATGACGCCAAGCATTGTCATGAAGCAAAATTGTCATTCTGACACCATGAGGCCAAGCATTGTCATGAAGCAAAATTGTCATCCTGGAACCATGTGGCCGAGCATTGTCATGAAGCAAAACTGTCATCCAGGTACCATGAGGCCGAGCATTGTCATAAAGCAAAATTGTCATTCTGACACCATGAGGCCAAGCATTGTCATGAAGCAAAATTGTCATCCTGGAACCATGTGGCCGAGCATTGTCATGAAGCAAAATTGTCATTTTGACACCATGAGGCCAAGCATTGTCATGAAGCAAAATTGTCATCCTGGAACCATGTGGCTGAGCATTGTCATGAAGCAAAATTGTCATTCTGACACCATGACACCAAGCATTGTCATGAAGCAAAATTGTCATTCTGACACCATGAGGCCGAGCATTGTCATGAAGCAAAATTGTCATCCAGGCACCATGTGGCCGAGCATTGTCATTAAGCAAAATTGTCATCCAGGCACCATGTGGCCGAGCATTGTCATGAAGCAAAATTGTCATCCTGGAACCATGTGGCCGAGCATTGTCATGAAGCAAAATTGTCATCCTGGAACCATGTGGCTGAGCATTGTCATGAAGCAAAATTGTCATTCTGACACCATGACGCCAAGCATTGTCATGAAGCAAAATTGTCATTCTGACACCATGAGGCCAAGCATTGTCATGAAGCAAAATTGTCATCCTGGAACCATGTGGCCGAGCATTGTCATGAAGCAAAACTGTCATCCAGGTACCATGAGGCCGAGCATTGTCATAAAGCAAAATTGTCATTCTGACACCATGAGGCCAAGCATTGTCACGTAGCAAAATTGTCATTCTGACACCATGAGGCCAAGCATTGTCATGAAGCAAAATTGTCATTCTGAAACCATGTGGCCGAGCATTGTCATGAAGCAAAATTGTCATCCTGACACCATGAGGCCAAGCATTGTCATGAAGCAAAATTGTCATCCTGGAACCATGTGGCCGAGCATTGTCATGAAGCAAAATTGTCATTCTGACACCATGAGGCCAAGCATTGTCATGAAGCAAAATTGTCATCCTGGAGCCATGTGGCCGAGCATTGTCATGCAGCAAAATTGTCATTCTGACACCATGAGGCCAAGCATTGTCATGAAGCAAAATTGTCATCCTGGAACCATGTGGCCGAGCATTGTCATGAAGCAAAATTGTCATTTTGACACCATGAGGCCAAGCATTGTCATGAAGCAAAATTGTCATCCTGGAACCATGTGGCTGAGCCTTGTCATGAAGCAAAATTGTCATTCTGACACCATGACGCCAAGCATTGTCATGAAGCAAAATTGTCATTCTGACACCATGAGGCCAAGCATTGTCATGAAGCAAAATTGTCATCCAGACACCATGTGGCCGAGCATTGTCATGAAGCAAAATTGTCATTCTGACACCATGAGGCCAAGCATTGTCATGAAGCAAAATTGTCATCCTGGAACCATGTGGCCGAGCATTGTCATGAAGCAAAATTGTCATTCTGACACCATGAGGCCAAGCATTGTCATGAAGCAAAATTGTCATCCTGGAACCATGTGGCCGAGCATTGTCATGAAGCAAAATTGTCATCCTGGAACCATGAGGCCAAGCATTGTCATGAAGCAAAATTGTCATTCTGACACCATGAGGCCAAGCATTGTCATGAAGCAAAATTGTCATCCTGGAACCATGTGGCCGAGCATTGTCATGAAGCAAAATTGTCATCCTGGAACCATGAGGCCAAGCATTGTCATGAAGCAAAATTGTCATTCTGAAACCATGTGGTCGAGCATTGTCATGAAGCAAAATTGTCATTTTAACACCATCTGACCGAGCATTGTCATGAAGCAAAATTAGATCTCGTCAATTAAACAGTGCTGGTCACATTTTGCTTAACTGAACATGGATTTTATTCGGTTTTAGCCAGTAGACTTCAGCAGTGATGTTCTGGTTAGATTCCAGAAAGCTACAATGGATAACGCAAATTGCAGACGACCAGTCACCATGAATTTCTATTCATGCAAATTCGGCTTTAGAATGTTTTTGGGTGCTTCGATTCTGGCAAGATCTCCCAAACCATTTGGAGCAGATCTAAGCTTAGAAAATAACTTTACAGTGCAAGACCAGCCACTGTTTCTGCATGTCAGATCAACATAGCTCGTGGGGAGGACTTTTCAAATAGACTCCTGCGGGGGTGGGGATGAAAAAAAAATTGTCAGGAGGAATAAAAGCATTGCAGTTCATAGGGGTAAAATTACTTATTTGCATTCATAAATCTTTTTATAACAGGAGAAAAATTTCGGTGGATCCTGTAGACTGGTGCCAGATATCGTACACCAAGTAGAATACCTGACTGGGTGTGATGTGTCAATCACATACGAATCATTCAAAACCTCTGGTTTAAAGGAACAAATATTTTAACGAAAGAAAACAGTTGAAAACAATTCTATTTTTAACTAATTATCTTATAAAAATACTAAATTAAAAATATCCCTTTTTGAAATAAGTTATTAGATATCTTTAGAAGAAAGTTGACTAATTAATCGTAAGAATAAAGATATAGATTAAAAAAAGAAAGAAAAACTGTTATATTCGCATATGCCATATCATAACGACACAATAATAAAGACGCAGGAAGACTTCTTTATATAGATGTACCTCTCACTTTATTGTAAGGGTTCGAAAAGGTTATTCAAGGTTTTACTGTGAGAGGGAGCTGGAGACCGAACAGAAACTGCAATATTTTGACCCCACTCTTATGGCCGTCAGCGTTGTGTCTTTCTTGTTCTCGTGGTGCTCAACCGGAAGCCCAGAGGCCCACTCTGCTGGGTGATGGCTTTCTTTACTGCATCTTATCAGCGTCTTCTCTGGACCCCAATTCAATCGGGGGCCCCGAGCCCCTTCGGCCTGGTGTGGCTTTCCTTACCACATCTCGTCTATAACTCCGTCCGATCTCTAACTAAAACTGTCTGACTCATGTCTTGACTGAGTTATATAATAGTTCAACGTCCACTCAGTCGCCTACTCGATTTTTGGAATCGCATGTTGGATCATCATCAAGCGGAAATAACTGTCATGCAGTTCACAGGTCACTCTCTTCCGGTGCATTAGTCTATGAGTGTACCATGGGAATTTTTTACCTCGTCCCATTTCATCAGCCAATTTCTTCCCACGCGATTTCCTCTCATAACTGCCATTAGAATGTGTCATCTCCTTCCGGTGCATCACCTTGGAATGGCATTTTTGGCCGGGTCGAAGGTCAAAATACAACAAAACAAAGAAGGAATAAAATTAAAAAAGAAATTCTTGAATTTTTTTTATTCTTATCAATGTAATAGACTTTTAAGAATAAAATTTGGAGTTAAAAATTCCCGCTCTGACCGAAAAGATTTTCACTCGTTAAGTCAATTTCAGTATTGTCAGGTATTTGTGGGTTGTGGTTGTTAAATGATTCCCAATCAGGAGAACGTATTGATTTGTGACTCAAATTTACAAACCTTAGTTTCCTAATATACACAATGCTTACTAATCCCATTCTTCCTATGAAAGAAATCAAGACTTTCAGGTTTGGGAACCCCTAGTTTAGAGGTAAGCATTTTCGAGGAATTATTTTTCAAAGGTGTCCGGTGACAGCCACTGAAGATAAGGCTTTCCTGTTTCATTGTACCTACGTATAAATCATACGTAATTAGCAACAACGGAGAAATATCCAACAGCTCAATTGGTTCTGGTTGTAGAATACAGGGGCTTCATCTCTGCAGATAGGCAATACCCATCTCTAAACGCGGGCCCTAGATATGACACTAAACTACCAAATGGTGAGGCCCCAGCCCTAGAGCATTAAGTATGTGGAATACCCTTTCATTTCCGTTGCTCCAAATATAGCACCTGATAGGGTCCTATCTACCGATCCAATAGAACTGTTCGACCATTTAAACTTAGTGCAAACAAATAGCGTATGCTAAATTGAATTGTTAGAAATAGAACTGATTGATAATTTAACTGTGGGTAAATGACTAATGTTTAACTGAATTGTTCGTGATACTCAGCAATACTGTAGCCATTTAACTGTGTGCAATTAAAACTATTAGTGCTGAATACTTGAAACTGTTTTCCTGTATTCAAAACAGAATTATTGGTATTACATAGCAATACATGGAAGCATTTAACAATGTGCAAATCAGTGAATAGTATTGAATAGAACAATTAGTATTAAATAGCAATATCTGAAACCATTTCAGAGAGCAAAGAACTGATTAATATTAAATGGAAATATTTTTGTGAGATAGCAATAATTAAAACCATAAAACTGTGTTGAATCAATAGGGTTATTTGAGAGCAAACAAATTAGTTTCAACTCATTTACAAATAAAATTACCAACAAAGTATCCATTTACAAACGTTATATGTATAACCATTTGACTATGTGCAAACAAATGACTGTCGTTAAATTAAATTCTTGAAACCATTGAAATGTGTTCAAACAAATGATTAATAATCAGTGGAATAATTGATGTTAGAAGTATTTTAAATCATTTAACTGTGTGCAAAAAAAAAAAAAAAAAAAAAATGAGATCAGACATGTTCGAAAACGTTATCTTCAAAATGTGTGAAAAAATCATATATTTAATCTCTATGCATAAACAGTATTTGGCCTTAAATAACCTTCAAGCGTTAATAAAAATAAAAACGAAACAGACGCCGTAAGAGTATCAGCATAAAGCAGCGATTATCAAAAGGGAAATAATATAGTTATTACATGTCAGGGCTTCCATACATGCTAAATTCTTTTAGTCTCGTGAATAGGATTTCCTTTAAAAGTCTTAAAGCGGATAATGATAATTGATGAATTCCATTATCTCTCGCTTATTAAAACTATCTTTTTTATTTGATAACATTTCTAACGCTATGAAAGTCGACAAAATAATACAAAAGAAAATGAAACAGGTCTTTGGATTTTACAAATTCGATTAATCTTTTTGAAATTTTCATAATTTGTAACAGGAATATTAGCGAGTATCAAAAGCATTTTCGTTTTTTTATACACTTTTACCCAGAAGCTTGTTTCATGTAAACATTTAATAGAAGAACAATATGGTCTTGAAATAGACCATATTGTTCTTCTATTTGATAGTGTTAGAACGCTTGAAGTAACCCAATCAAATGAGAGAAGAATGCAACAACTGTATCCCCTATAGAATGGTAAAAACCCGTTCCTAAACTGTTTGACCAGTGTGTGTTACTAAAACTGCATCTGTGTGGAGTACCTATTCATTGGCATTACCCTCGGGCCCGCTCTGACCCAGAGTGGTAGTACCTAACAGATTTGCTTTAAAATTATCTGTGTAAGTTAGGAATACTTAATACCATATGATGACCCCATTATCTTGACAGATGATAGCTGTCTTTACTACCTAAATTATTATTTACAAATCCTGATTAATAACAAATTCGTCATGTGAAGAATAAAACAAGAAGCATAAGATAAAGTCGGAAGACAATATACGTCGTTGGTTTATTGTGAAATATACTTGTACAACGCTTATGCCTCTCACTTGGTCTACGTAGCTAGAACCCAGCGGCAAGCACTGTAAGATAACGGATGACTAAGCAAACTGATTGTTTCAAAAAGAGTATTTTCTCTTAGATTTGCCAAATAAGTTTGGAGATGTAGAATGCACCGACTGTTTTTTCTGCAGAGGGGTAACCCTCCCCCAATGAGTGTCCTGGATATGACACTAAACAATCTGATGGTTAGGTTCCAGTAATGCAGTAACTTTGGGAAATGCCATCGCTCCCTGGTCCACTGATTGGGTCCTATCTATGAGTCAAATAAAACTAAACTGTGTACTTTTGTTAATCTAAATTGCTTAAAATAGAACTGTTTCGACATTTAAACTGCATACTTTATTTAAACTGCATACTTATGTTAAAGTGAACTGTTGGAAATGGAAATGTTTTTGAATGCTAAACCGAATTACTTGAAATAGAACTCTTTTGACATTTAAACTGTACTTATGCTAAAGTGAATTGTTTGAAATAGAACTGTTTTGATATTTAACTGTGTGTAAACAAAAACATTACTTATACTACACTGAATTTTTTGAAATAAAATTGTTTGACTTAATTGAATAGCTTTAAATTGAAATGTTTTTTTTTTACAATTAACCTGTGTTCTTATGCTAAACTGAATGGTTTGAAATCGAACTGTTTATTTGTATAAAAATAGATTTGGCATTAAACAACCAACAAAGGTTGATATGCCATAAAACCCAAACAAATAAACGTACTCTTATGCTTCTCACTTAGTCTACATAGCACAGTAGGATAACGTGTAACTATGCAAACGGATTGTTTTTAATAGAATATCTTCTCTTAGACTTTTCCCATGAAAGAAAACCTACAAGTCGGCAGATGTTTGATGCTGAAGCTTCCTCTTCCATTTTTTGATTCTAGAGTTAACTCTGACATTGAAATTATGGACTGGAATGATTATAACCATTTACAAATGAATAGAATTTCGGAGTTAAATTACCCATACGTGATTGATATGCTATTAAATAAACCAAATCAAATATACATATACTAGTATCTATCGCATCGTATTTGCTCAATTTGGATGCGACCTATAAGTTCGCAACATCCAGTTAATGTTTACTTCATTTTTATGGCATATCAACCCTTGTGGGTTATCTAATGGCAAATCCTAATATATACACACATTTTAAACACACACACACATGCATTCATATATATATAAGTTGGCCGACTGTAGACGGGGGCGATACTAAAGCTCCCTTTTCAATAACTACTACACTGAGGTGTACGGGAGGGTGCAACTCCGTCCCTGGATTGCTCCACTTACTCTGGATCCCTACCTTGTAATCCTGTATATTCAGCAAGGAGGCATCAGGTACCATTTTTTGAGTCTTTGGTATGACTCGACCCAGATTTGAACCGCCCCAATGGCACAATGATTAGAGTGTTCACTAATAGTTTAGGAGACCGGGATTCAGTCTTAGGTTGAGTCATACCAAAGAGTTTAATTCAATCATTTACACTTTGTCCGTGATATATATATATATATATATATATATATATATATATATATATGGAGACACAGAATACTTCGACATTGTAGCAGGAGTACTACAAGGGGACACGCTAGCCCCATACCTCTTTATCATCTGTCTAGATTACGTGCTTAGAACATCGATTGATAAAATCAGAGAAAACGGACACATAGGAAGGCCCGGTATTCGCGTCACGCGCAGAAACTGGCTTATTCCTCGGGCCTCAGGGGTCTGTTTTTCCAGGCTCTAATCCTCCGCGGGAATACTGATGGATCTTGAAGTATATTTAGGAATAGCGGGCGTGTGTGGGCTACGGCTCTGCTTCCGGACCCACCTTAGACCAGAGAGAAATGGTAATGAAGGGGTACTCTCCAAATTCCAGGACTGGAGTTTCATTATCAGATGCTGTATAGTGTTATACTCGTCACTTCAGTTAAAGATGTGAAACAGTAGATAATATACACTACCTGCAAAGATGATTTGTTTATAACTGTGAAGGCTTCAGTTGTATAAGCCATGATTTTAGATGAGCCGATTGCAAAAGAATGATACTCAATTGCGCTTCAGAATTCAATGTTTTATCCTTACTCTTGACTGGTTACCTATCTATACGGTTAGACTGATGAACAAGTCGGAATAGAATAGGAAATATATTTCCTCCCATTCTATTTGAAATGAAAGTCTCTTGCTCGGATTTGAACTAGTCTCATCGGAACTGGTAACAATTAGGTCAAACCATCCTTCTCTCTCTCTCGCTCTTTCTCTTCACACACATACACACCCAAAAAGACAGACAGACAGACAGACACACACACACACACACACACACACACACATATATATATATATATATATATATATATATATATATAAAGGTTTCATTAAAAAGTACTGATACATCGTTTCTGCCAATTTTCTCGTTTATCTGTTTAAGTTTGTATGAGTCGCTTGACATTTGGATGGAAGGAATTCAAAAAGCGCCAATTACTTTCTGCTACCGATATATATATATATATATATATATATATAACATTATATCACGAGCGTTGACTACACACACTCACACATACACACACATATGTGTGTGTGTGTGTGTAGGAGGTGCTCGTGATGAAATCGTATAGAGCGTGATGAAGGAAGAACCACAACATTATATATATGTCTTTTTTTTTTGTTTAGTCAAAGTTTCTGTGGTGGGAGAGAGACGGAGAGAGGGAGAAGAATATAGACTGCCATATTGACTCATGACTACTTCTCTTGACCTTACCACGTTGCGCTATCGTAAAGATCTTACTTTTTTTCCGATGAAATGTACTCAACCGGTCCTCGCTAGGGGTGCTGCTTGCCCCCCCCCCCCTACGGCCACAGTTCTCTATCTGCTGACCGCTGCAAGCTGGTATTGACAGATTGTGACTCCTCCTGACAGACTCCCACGTGGGCATCTGCATATATAATTTCATAACGCCCAACATTTCCATTCAACCACTGAGTGCCTTTACTTTTTTACACAAGTGCGTCCTGTTCAAGGAAATCTCTGATTGACAGTAATGGTTACTGATGTAGGAAATGGACATAGCGACCCGTGTTTAAATGTTGGACGAAGATGTTTCACATTACCTTAGTACGCCTGGGAAAGGTATGAGTCAAACTTTTGTCTTGGTATAGCAACGAGTCTAGTAGAGGGAAAACTTTGAATTCAAACTTGTTAAACTCCACTTAAAGGTTGACTTTATGTCATATCCTGCTCATGGGGGAGGGGTTATTATGTGTGTTAGTGTACACTAAAGGTTGTGCGAAAAATTTTAGATTTGACCAAGATGGGAATGAGCAATTCTTTCGCTGACTCTCTCTCTCTGTCCCTCTCTCTGATTCTCTCTCTCTATATATATATATATATTATAACAAAATCGTTTGAGAATAATAAGTGTACTGTCCATTCGCAAGATAGTTAATTGTGAATAAAACATAAATTTCAAATATTGTGGCTACCGTGATGAAGTTAACTATATACAGAAATATGAATCTCGTGTTAAGCAGGTGACAGGCTCTGTTCAAAGTATTGGCGCGAATTTTGACAGATGTCGAAAGAAAGAAAAAAATAGAAACTCTGGTATGCCATAAAAATCAATGAATATTTGGCCGGAAAGTCAGAGTTTCTTAGTAAATATATTCATAGGTTTTGGCGACACGAGTCTCCCTGAACTATCTAGATATAAACTGCGTGCGAATGTACCTATCTGTTTAATTACCTCGAAACAGAAAGTTTGTACATTAATCAAGAAACACCGAATAATGTTCTTTTTAAAAATGCATTGGTTCATTAGTTGCTTCGTATCTATCTATCTATCTATCTATCTATCTATCTGCTTCTGTTTGTTTATTTACGTCAGTTTTGAATGAGTTACGTAATTCTTAACGGCGCCGGAGGTCACTGTCTGAGACCAGACAGTAATCAGCATTTCAAATACTGATGTCCAAGACAGAATGTACAATTTCGTTTATCCAATATAAGCAATCTGATGAACTAAGTTAAGCAATCTATCTATCTATCTATCTATCTAATTTTGAAACTACGAATGGATATACCACGTTACCACTTCATTTTTCGTTGTATCTTTTATAGCATATCAACTCATTTAAAACTATTTTTAAAAAAATTCCTAAGCAAAAATCTTTTATTCTTGCGGTGGTTTAAAGTCAAAACTTGTTAGAAACATCTAAAAAGTTGTGTAATGATTGTTGAAGAAAATGGACACGGCGACACGAGTTCAAATCCTGGCCGAGGTTGATTGCATTTCACATAGCACTAATATCCTAGAGAAAAATATGGATCCAGTTATTCTCCCTCCAACTATTGGTAAATAGTAGGGTTGACTGGATACTTCACCTTAGTTAGGCATCCAGTCTAGAAGAAGGAAAACTCTGAATTCAAATCAGTGAAACTCTGATTGAAAATTGAACTTATGTCGATTCCTGCTCGTGTAGAGAGGGTGGTAAATATATACAGATGAATATTCTTATTTGTCTAACTGCTTCTCTCTCTCTCACCACGTACACACACATATTGATCACATTAACTTTATATATATATATATATATATATATATATATATATATATATATATAATTATGCATGGAGGAATTGATACATTAAGTAAGAAATTACAATGACAAGAAAATCCGGCACACACCTACACGCGACATACGGAGCACTGAACAGCTGTTTCGACCTTATTAGGTCTCATCAGCAGCTCACACTATGATCTCCACCACTGGAGATCGAACCAACAACCACAGTATGCAGAAGCCAAAACTTTAGCACTGGGCCACTGGTTCATGACACGTATAAGCGATACCGAATCAATTTCTAACTTTAAAAATATATATATATATATATATATATATATATATACAACGTTCATTTGATAAATCATGGGATTTTTTTTAAAAACGTAAAATAATTAAAAAGCAAATTTTTACGTAAGATGTGTAATGGCTAAAAAAGAAAGAAATAAAGAAAAAAATCAATCTTGCAAAATATCTGTTTTGAGGCTATTCAAAATAGTTCCAGGCTTGAACAAAAGTCTGTAATCAAATTTTTTGAATATGAGAAGTGAAATTCATGTGAAATTTACAGAAGAATGTGTGATGTTTACAAAGAAGCATGTTTTAGAACACTGTTTATACATGAGCTGAATATGGGTTGCCAATTAAGAGTCTGAGTCGAAAGACCATAGAATGATAAACGCACTGATACTCTGGTATTGTAAAAGTTCTGATCTTAGCAGTCAGTAAAGAAGGTTATGCTGTCAAACATGAAAAGGACCCATTACAATTGATTTCCTTTAAAAAAATACAATTATATACAATGCCCGTGGTTATCGTCGTTGGAAATGGACACGGCGACACGAGTTCAAATCCTGGACGAGACCGATTGCATTTCACATAGGACTAAAACCCTTGGGAAAGGTATGAATCCAATTTTTCTCCCTCCAGCTATGGGTAAATAGTACGGCAGACTGGGTTCTTCCGCCTTGGTGAGGCAACTAGTGTAGGAGAAGGAAAACTCTGAATTCAAACCTGTTAAACTCCGCTTAAAAATTGACCTTGTGTCATATCCTGCTCGAATGGAGGGGTTGGTAAATATGGTATACAATGCTTCCTTGTGAGAACTCCATAGGCAAAATTCACCTAATTTATTGAATCAACTTAGTAGATCGCAGTCTGTTGATACGTACGTATGATTACATACTTATCTCAAGCCATTTGAAGAGAGTTACCTCGGTTGGTGTAATGGTTAGCAAGGTAGACTAGCAAACCTACACGAGTGAGTTCAATTCTCATTAGGTACCCAATTCATGCGGCCCAGTGCTACATCTAAGCAAAAACCTTAGTAAATTACCACTTGAAGAGAGTTTTTGCTACCGTGTAATCCACAATTACCTGACACATTGTTGTATAACCGGGGACGAAATGGTTCAGCGATTAGACTTACCAAGCGAGGTTTATCTAGCTTCTCAAAAAATTATGACCTGGAAAAGGACGGATGATACCTTTTATGTGGTCAGCGGTAATCTTACAGACTTATTTTTTGAGGTGCACGAAATTTATCCCTAGAGTTGAAGTTTGGTTTCACAGTTTCACCGGTGGGAATGATGTTCTCTAGGATTTTCATAAATCGATCGATTTGGAAAAAAAGGCACTCTGATATAAAACTGGGAGTGATTGACTCTTTCCTTTGGTCAAATCTTGGAGAGGGATATGAAAAGTAAGTAAGTTAGAGGGGACCGTAGTCGAGGGAGATCCGAAGGTTTCTTTTTCAATAGCTACTACACGAAGGTGTAGGGAAGGGTGCTACTCCATTCCCTTGATTGCTCCACTTTACCCTTGATCCATATCTTACAATGCTGAGTGTTACGCAAGGTGGTATCAAGTACCCTTTTTTGAGTTTTTTGGTATGATTCCAGCAGGGATTGACCCTGGTCTGCCGGACCATTGGCGAACATTCTAGACATTAGGCTAATCATCCTCCTGTCACGCCGCATGCTCGGATCTCCCCGACCCTCTCTCGCCTGTCTCTATCGTCCATCGCTCCAGGCAGGTCTTAAAAGCTACATCCCGTATCGGCACAGAGCTGATGTATATGGGTTCTAGCTGGTCAACCTGCCTTTTCTCGTCCATGTGAAGGGGTCCACTGGAGTATGTCACTTATGAGTTCGTCCCCACTTCTCCATCAGTGTCCCACATGTCTGGTTCGTCTAATTTGGATATTTTTCGTGATGGGTGGTAAGTGGCCGTACAACTGCTGCTTTGTGGGGTGCTGCTTCCAGACCTTGTTCAATATTGCTCGCAGCATTCTTGTGTAATTGCCGTCAAGTTCTTTCTCCATACGTTAATTTAGCGTCCATGTGCTGCATCCCTATAGCAGTATCGACACGACCGCTGCATGGAAAAAACTGCGTTTTATTTGATCGGTCAGGTCTGACTTTCATATGACCGATAGTCTATCGATAGGTGTCCATTCTTTTGCTAGTCGCGTGTTGATTCTATTCTCGATTGATGAGACACTGCTTCCTTGGTAGGGGAACTTGTCCACTAGTTTCAGAGAACTACCATTTAATGTGCTTTAATCAAAGAGTCGATATCTCCACATAAGGCCAATACTTAGATATGAAACCTGCAAAATACGTCTAGGTGAAAGCAGTTTGATGTAGCTTCAATAATGTCCTATAATGCTAGTTTGCTCTTCTTTTGGGTTGGATGGTTGGTTGGTTGGTTGGTTTTTGGCGAATCAACCCTTTTCGGGCCATTTAACGCCGAACTAAATTTCAAACAGTTCAGTTTAGCATAAGTTCGCTGTTTCAAAGTCAAAAACAGTTTTATTTCAAACGATTTAGTTTGGCATAAGTATACAGTTTAGATCTATTTGACCAATAGATAGGACCTTATCAGGTACTACCACTCCGAGTCAGAGTCAGAGTTGACCTGGGATGGGAGTGATGGCAATGAAGGGGTACTCCGCATTCCCCAAAGCTCCAGTCTTCAGTATAAATGATTCAGCCACAGGTATGATGTGATATCATTTGCAATGTTTTTTTTTGCGATGGTCATATTCAAATTCAAGGTGGCAGACATTTTTATGTATGTTTGTGTATATTTGTACATGTATCTTCTGAAAAGTGATCGCAGCAAACTAACAATCACATCTGTGGGATTAGTCGAATGACATAAAAAACAGAAATAAAGATTGATACATAGATCCAAGATCGATCGATAGATAGGTTGATAATAACCCAATCGAGGTGGATAGATAGACAGATTAGAAAAAAACAGACAGACAGACAGAGAGAAAGACACATAAATAGATAGACAGATTGATAGAATGATACATACATACATACATATGTTGAAAAAATAAACGAAAGAAAAAATACATGCTTTGGTGTGAATAAAAAAGTATCATACTTACTTTACTGACACGTGTTTCGACTAAATTTTTGCTTATATACAATGTATTCAATTTAAAATTATTTTAAATACAAAAATAAGAATAAAATAGAATGATCAAAGGAAAATATGTCAAGTATGCTATCTGAAAAGTCGTCTTTCGGACAAATGTTTTGATTTTACGAATATAATAAATTTTAGTATTGCTTTGAAAAGCGTGTACATAAGAACGATTTAAAATCCTAAAAATGATTTAAAATCCCCAAATCCTAAAATCCTGCGGTGCCGAGCAGTCAAAATCAACTTCCGCTATTGGTCGTCACCTCTTGGCTAATCAGGTTCGTGCATCCGTATATAGTCCCATAATATTCACCATCCTCGAGACATCAACTAATGAGATCAAGCTATCCTTTCTGGAAGCATTACTGATAACGAAACACAAACCAGAATTGTGTATTCAAAAGCAATTTTCTACTCCACTGCTTTTTAATAACCCTCTCGGACCATTAGAAGAAAACACTATCACCCGTGCCAACTCTTTTGGCTTAAGGTAATTTTAAAATTTTCTTTACGTGTTTTCTTCACCCCTGGCTTTTTCTTTGGTCACCATGCTTACTTCCTCACGTACAAACATGATTATCTCTGATATAGAAGAAGTGACCAAAACAAGGGAGCCTCTTTTTTAGGATTTTAAACCGTCTTTTGGATTTTAAATCGTTCTTAATACTATGCGCACGCTTTTTACTGCAATATCTAGATTCTATACCTACCACAAGATCTACAATAATTTTACAAATACAATACATTTTCATCCGCACCAAAGTATATATCATTTCTTTCATTTATCTTTACGACATATTCGTCTGATTCATTTTCCTTTTTCTCTTACATACATACATACATACAGATAGATAGATAGATAGATATGAATATACCAATAGGAATGGAATTCGAAAAAAAACCCAAACATTCACGCTCTCATAAAAAGTAGCTGAGAGTGAATTACAAAATTGCTAGAAATTGCAACAGCACCTCTCACATCTCTGGAAAATAATGTAAACCAATGGGAGGAATTCAAACTTCAACAAAAATTTGAAGAAATCGCTAAAAAGTAGTTTTCCATAACACTATATTTGGGTAAAAGACTTTGAATTTCTTCTTACATAAAAAGTAACACCCGATCAAAGCATCATTAGTTATTCTTTTACAAAATGATATCATGCGATGGCCATACTTCAAACCTGACATTATCAAATTGAACATCTATCTATCTATGTTCAATTTCAAGATCTCAGACTTATATATATATATATATATATATATGTTAGTTTGGCAATGTCTCTTTCATATGCATGTACATGTATATATATATATATATATATGAGAGAAACATTGACAAACTTACATAGATAAATATATATGAAGAACCTAAGAGAGATAAAAATGATTGAAGTAAGCTAGATGAGAACAGATGGTAATAAAAGGTGCATACTCTAATGTCCAGAGGCCAAGATGCATTCGTAGATAGAAAATAACCGATACAAGCAAGTCAGGTCCATAGCATATTTGTTGTATATTGAAAGATTAGGAGCAATTTAGGACAAGAAAACACCGTACCATATGTTTAAGTTTCCGATCTCATAAATCAAAGTTGCCCATAAACCTTATCAACATATACCTCGATTGACATTTTCAAACAGCTTCAGGCCTGGTCAATAGATTTGGTTTGGTTTATTTAGTTGGGTTTTATGGCACATCAACCATTCTAGTTTGTTTAATGCCAAATCCTATTCATACATATATTTTATATTTTATATTTAAGTGGAGTCATGATAATTCAAATATAGTATTAATTCCGCCATTTAAATATCAGATATAATGTTATTTCCTGCCCATGAGGTTAACGTTATGTGGATTCATAACACCGACTTGGGAAGACGTAGCCCCGGGGATGGCCGTGTCTTCTGTAGAGAATACGTACCTTCAATACACATTAGGTCAAGTGGTCACGCATTGTCACCATGACTAGTTAATTCGGCATCGCTTATGTGTGATATGAACCGGTGGCCCAGTGGTAGACTTTCGGCTTCTGCGGTTGTTGGTTCCATCTCCAGTGGTGGAGATCACGGTATGCTGTGCTGATGAGACCCAATAAGGTCGAAACAGCTGTTCAGTGTTCCGTGTGTCGCATGTAGGTGTTTGCCAGATTTTCTAGTCATGATAATTCAAATTATACATGTATATTTAGTACATGATTTCTAAACACATTTTGTAGATAACATTTTTAAACGAGCCCGAACTCCTTTTCTCGCACTCAAGTAAATGTTTTCTCTTTTATATCTAATACGAATAATCCTATTCATAATTAATCATTTGTTTGCAGACAGCTGAACGTTTTCACGTATTACCATTAACCCTAACAATTCAATTAATTTGTTTGCATACAGTTAAATGATTAAACAGTTCTATTTCAATCAATTCTTTTTAGCATATCAACAAGGTTAAACGGTTCCAATTATGGCTATGCATCAGTTACAATTAAACATGTTTTATGTTTACACACAGTTAAATGATTAAACAGTTCTATTTCAATCAATTCTTTTTAGCATATCAACAAGGTTAAACGGTTCCAATTATGGCTATGCATCAGTTACAATTAAACATGTTTTATGTTTACACACAGTTAAATGATTAAACAGTTCTATTTCAATCAATTCTTTTTAGCATATCAACAAGGTTAAACGGTTCCAATTATGGCTATGCATCAGTTACAATTAAACACGTTTTATGTTTACACACAGTTAAATGATTGAACAGTTCTATTTTAAGCAATTCAGTTGACGATTAGTCATTTCATTGCACTCAAAGAACACAGTTTAAACGTCAAGAAGTTGTATTTGATCCATAGATAGGACCCTATCAGGTGCTATCACTCCAGTCAGAGTGAATTTGGGATCAATGGTAATGAAGAGGTACTCAGTATTCCACAAACCTCCAGAATTACTGGAGCCTTACTATCAGTTTGTTTTGTGTCATATCCAGGACACTCATTCGGGGAATCTTACCCCTCTGCTGAGACTCAGTCGGTGTATTTTACCACCCCAGTCGACAGGGCCATGCTCAGAGAGTTTGACCCCGTGAATAAAATTTTGGGTATTTACAGGGTCAACTTTCAATCACTAATAAAATTGTTAGTAAAATCGAACAACAATTAAGATATGCAGCGAATTTGTAGCTGAGAGGATATCTGTAAGCGAGTCTTTTGAAAGCGAATATCGAAGATTGATAGTTTCGAGGATAAATTTCATCCTTTCTCTTTTGTATGAGAGATAAACCCGGGCCAGATGGCCTTTGAACAAATTGGGCATTTCTATCTTGCTTTAATTCTTATAGGTTAGCGGATATAGGAGAAACCACGGTTACTTGAATTGAAACAACTGCTCTCACAATCAGCCGTGAAAACGGAGGACATATGCTTCGAAATAAAAGCCATCATCTCAAACAGATTTCCAAAGTTAAGTTAATGAAAGATAAACTATACATAGATTGGATAAAGTCCAATTGGCCGGGGATATAGACTACACCGACATTATCTCTGCAGACAAGTGAGACTTTCCCAACGAGTGTCTTAGATATGACACTAAACTACCTAATGAAGAAACTCCATTCTAGGAGCTTAAGGGAATGTAGAGTACCCTTTCATTGGCATTACTCCAAGGTTCCCTTTGACCCGTACTGATAGTACAGTCCCATCAACGGGTCAAATGGAAATATTTAATCATTTTTTATACTTGAAATCCTTTAACTGTGCAAACGAATATGTAGTGATGAATAGAATTATTAAATAGCAATACTTGAAATCCTTTAACTGTGCAAACGAATATGTAGTGATGAATAGAATTATTAAATAGCAATACTTGAAATCCTTTAACTGTGCAAACGAATATGTAGTGATGAATAGAATTATTAAATAGCAATACTTGAAAGCATTTAACTGTGCAAACGAATATGTACTGATGAATAGAATTATTAAATAGCAATACTTGAAATCCTTTAACTGTGCGTGAATAAAACTATCGGTGTTGGATAGACATAATTTAAATCCTTCAAATGTGTACAAATAAGGCTCTCAGTGTTTAATAGCAATGCGTGAAGCGATTTACCTGTGTGTAAAAAATGAGTTCTGGTTCGTTTAAAAATTGTTACTTGCAAACTATTCGTTTACAAACTATTCGTTTACAAATATATATATATATATATATATATATATATATATATATATATATATATATTATTACTATATTTTTGGTACATGAAAATTTATATATATATATATATATATATAAAGAGGTTTTAGAATTAAATAACCTACTAGGGTTGATATACCGTAAAACACAACCAACCACCAGACTGGATAAAAGCCACACTACATGGACATTTTAAAAGCTATCGTCGATAACCATGGAAAAGGCGTATGACGACGGACCTAGTGTTGGCTCATTTATCAAGAAAATATTGCAATATTATATCGAGAATGAATCAAAGCTAAGAGACAAAAACCAAACCAAAACAAAACAATGCTTTCGGCAGTTGAATCCCAACCTGGCCCACACTCACAATCAAAACTATCAGCGTCGCTGGTGGATTATCGTCCTGGTTGGCAAGAATTACAGTTTGATTTATATGAAGTGCTGGTGGGCCTGCTCAATAGCGTCTGCAGTTGACATGTTACGTTCCACACCATTCTTTAGTTATTACGCCAAGGATGAATAGATGATCTAATACATTAGTACATATTGATATATATATTAATATATAAAAGAAAAATCTTTAAAAATTACTGAGGATGTCCTCGTGGTGTAATAGTTAAAGCAATTGACAGCGGAATTGTTGTAAGCGAGTTTGTACACCAGTCGCGTTATTACGTTCACTTTTGGACAAATACCCTTGGGAAAGGTATGAACCACCTTATCCTCCCAACTATGGGTAAAGTAGTACCACGACTATTCTTCTAGGAGAATGGCTTTGACCTTAAATAGCCTACAAATGTTGATATGACATTTAACAAATAAACCAAACCTTTAAGAATTACTCATATTTTTTGTAATAATATTTATTTCAGCAGACCCAATATTTTTAATTTTCATTTTAGCAGACCCTATATATATATATTATAGGTGAAGTTAACTGCCTTGATTTCATTGAAAAAGGATCTCCAGAAATACTTCGAAGGATAATTTTTCGGAGAAATCTTCAGCTATTTCATTCAGTTCAACAAACCTGCTCTGCATAAATATCAAGCACTTTTTAAAATATTTGGTAGTTTTGCAACTCCATCTGTTTTCTTTTTATTTTCTTATTCTCTGAACTGTCACTTCCTTTTTACGTATATATATATATATATATATATATATATATATATATATGTGTGTGTGTGTGTGTGTGTGTGTGTGTGTGTGTGTGTGAATGAGTGTTTGTGTAAAACCGATAAACTATGGAATAATTATAGTCTGGTATTACTTTTTCGTTACTCGGAATTTCATTTGCTTACACAATCATCAGACGGATAGACGTTAAGATTAACCACTTCTTTAGATGATATTTATATGCCTTCTCAACGGATGATAGGGAGGAGTGTGGGGAGAGGGTCAGGGAAATCCATGCTTGCGGCATGCCATGATGATGGTATATATAAAGTTGCTTAAAATTTAAAAAAAATTCACATTTATAAGTCCATTAAGATAAACATTTTGGAATATATCGAACACTTTCCCCTCTTATCACACACACATATGCAGACATATTGATAAACATATCTTATATTCATTAACATCAGGTTAAAAAAAAACAAAGGCTTATTTAGGATATCATGCAATTTCAAATTTTCGCTGCTTCCATATTCATTGTGAGAGGCAAGTCGTTTGAAAGATATCAATAAAAAATGACTTCCCCTTTTTTTAAAAGAATCACATTACTCGTCTGACCATAGAGAAAATCTCATGAAAAAGAGTTACTTGAAGAAAGATATACATATTGACGGTTTTCAATCAAGATTTTAAGTTTGGTTTGGTTTCTTTGTTTAATGGCATATCAACCTCTCTTGGTTATTTAATGCCAAAGCCATTCTCCTTGAAGAATAGTAGTGCTACTATTTAACCCATAGCTGGGAGGATAAGGGTGTTCATACCTTTCCCAAGGGTATTTGCCCAAAAGTGAATGTAATTGCGCGTACTACGATTCCGCAGTCCATCGCTTTAACCATTACACCACGAGGACACCCCAAGATTTTAAGGTTTTATAACACACACACACACACACACACACACACACACACACACAGACACACACACACATATATATATATATATATATATATATATATATATATATATATATATATATTGTATAATCGAGTAATTGTTGTTGCTCTTGTAGGTTTGTCACTAAAAATCCATCCAGTAGTGAGGATGTATTTTTTTTTTGCTCTGAGGAATGTGGAGTCACTCTTTTGTAGATATTAGTTTGTTTTGTTCTGGTTTGGTATCTTTGTTAAATGGCATATCAATCTTTGTGGGTTATTTAATGCCAAAGCCATTTTCCTAGAAGAACAGTAGTGGTATTAATTTACCCATAGATGGGAGGATAAGTACGTTCTTATCTTTTCCGAGGGTATTTGTCCGAAAGTGAACATAATAGCGCGACCAGAGTTCTAACTCACTTACTACGATTCCGCTGTCCAGACATTAGTTATATCATTCAGGCTTGGAGTATTAGAACCTATTACGGCCCAATCCGTAAGTCAAAAAGATCTGTTTGCGATAATATTTCAAATGATTTTCAACTAAATATATTTTATCTGAAAACATTGACTTTCAAACTAAATATGATGTCTTTTTTTGTCTGAAATCATTATGAAGATGTTGTGTTCCGGTGAGTGAACACAAGTAGTAATAATAATAAGACAAACCACGAT